>JARYZH020000395.1:0-242480 GCA_030021035.2 Notholithocarpus densiflorus
AATTAAATGATAATTAGAATTATAAACACTATATTTGTTAGAATTATGTTGTTAAATAATTAAATTTATGATTTTTTTTATAGTTTAGGTTTTTGGAACAGTCAGTAATCTATCATTATATCAGAATAGAAAGTATTAAATGATTAAATTTACAATTTTCAAATATTTTTGCACAATTGATAGCAGTATGGTAGATGTAACGGACCATGTGCTACGGCACGTCTCGGCACCTCTTAGTCACATAACCATGATCTTATTATTTTTTACTTTTATTCATTTTCCAAATTTAATGAGCATATGGACATACCTATAATGGCTATCTTGAGTATCTTCCATCGAGTCTTTCCCCTGTTGCAATTGTAACTGCCTTTTGTATTCTCACAATCTGACTTGTTGGGACATTTATTGTCTTTCTCGCATTCATTTATATCTGACAGGAATAGGATAACATGTAAATTTATAAATTCATTAATTTTTGTGTGCATTTGGTGCTTACAAGTTACAACATACATATCTTCGCATTCATCTATATGATATCTAATGGAATTTTGACAGAAAAATTAATAAATTCATTAAAATTTTGGGCACTTTGGTTCTCACTTATATAGGCAAAAGAGGTTTCAAAGGTTCTAAGCACCAGAAGTTCTTCAAGATTAATTTGGGTTAAGTCCAAGGAGATTAATAAATCTCAAACAGCCTTATTACTAGCATTGTCTTGGTTCTTAAGCATCCGTACTTAGGGTCGGAACCACTCACACCGGGGGGGGGGGGGGGGGGGCGGTGAAAATCTTTTTATAGTATGTAAAAATATTGAGCATGTTGAAGATTTAGCTTATAAAAATTGGAGTTGGCCCTCCAAATATTTGAGTTAGTGTACTGGCGCCTCTTAAAAAAAAAAAAGTTTTGCATCCTATAAGTTAAGAGGTGTAATTTCATAAATAATACGTTGGAATTTTAAAAAGAAAGAAAGTATACCCTATAGTTTCAAAAGTAACAAATTAAATCCTGAAATTTCAAAAAGTAACACTTAATTTGTTACTTTTTGGAATCCTCAAGATTATCATGACTAAAATGTTAGGATCACAACTCGGCCATCCAAACAAAAATTCATGGTTTTGCTACTGTCCTTATTCCAACAAGGGGAAAACATAAGCAGTCAATAAACCTAAATAGAAAACACCAAGAGAACATTATGGCTCAATCAAAAGCTAAAAGTAAAAACTAAAAGGTGGTCGGAGCCAATCATAAGTGAATGGCAATCAACTCAGAATTGCTTTAGTTTTCAAGCTTGGTGGCAGAATGCAAATGTTACTTACTCAAGGGCCTAAGAGGCGGAGTTACCAAGAGGTTTAAATAAAGAACTAAAAAAGGGGGTAAATTACAACAACTACCCTTGAGATGTGGTAGGTTTGTATAAATGCGACAGTTAATATGGGTTGTGAGTTGTGTACGTGTTGATTTAGAAGTTTTTAACTTTCTCAAAAAAAAAAAAAAAAAAAAAAAAAAAAAACACTATGAATTTTTGTGGATCAAATAATTTGGTTTTGTTTGGTTGGTGAGAAGTTATAGAAAATTTTGGCTAAAATTTTACTTTTGATATTTTTTGGATGAATCCATTTTATGAATAGTTTTTAAAAAAACAATTTGGAATTTTTAATTCAAGAAATGATGTTAATGGAAAAATTTGGACGGAGAAATGAAGGAATGTTTAAATTAAATAAATTTGAAATTTAGAGGACTTAATCGAAAAAAAAAAGAGTAAAGTTAGAGGATTGAAATGAATTTTGGTTAAATTTAGATTTAGCATTTTTGATTATATAGGAAAATTATTACATATAATTGGAAATTTGCATTTTAGCCAAGTATATATATTAGATTATTACATATAATGGGAAATGTAAAGTTTATGAAAATTTTTAACATTAGAAGTAAAGTATAAATGTTTAAAGATCTAATTAACATATTTGATATTTTAAGATTGTGTTGCTAGTAATTAGTGTTGTAAAGTCGAGCTATGATATATCAAGTGTTAGAGATTAGGATTGTTCATTCAATTTGTTGAATATTGCCTCATATTTCTAATTAGATTTAATTTGGGTTTTCTTGATAAAGAAGTAGTTGGTATTTCTTGTCCATTAAAGAATAAGATTTAAGCCTTATAAATATGCGTTTTTGCAAAGGGTTTGATGGCCTTTTCCTAAGGTTCCTTCCATGTGGCTAGAGGAGAAAGTCTCCTAGAAAAACATGAGTGGGTTTCTTTGGAGAATAGTTTGATAGATTATTATTTTTATTTTTATCATAATAGTTTGGTAGATTTTGGGGTTGAAAGATTCATCTCTGTTATGTATTGAGAGTTTGTTTGTTATGTGAGTGTGAGAGAATTATTGGTTGTATTGGGGATTTCAGATTGTGAGTTTGAGTTTGTAAGAGGTTTTGTTTGTGTATTTGTGAGTGGTTTTTGTGTGATTTGTGAGTGTTGATTAATGCCATTGTAATGCATATGGTTGATATTAGATATTGTTGGTTGGTGTTGCCTGTGGATGTAGGCATGCAGTTGGCTAAACCACATTAATATTCCTATCTTGTGTGGATGTTTTATTTTCTTGTTCATGTGCATGTGTTTCTGCTAGCCTCAATTTATAATAATTAATGTTAAAGCTTCTTTTGTTGCACAACAATTGTGTCTCATTGTCAAACTATATTACATATTCAAGTTTAGTTTATTTTCATGTTAAACAAACTCAAGCTTGTTCCTAAACAATTGAATTGGTTCATTTTTATTTTCATATATAGTTAACTTTGCAACTAAAATTTTTCACCTTGTAATAAATTTGTTTCTCAAAAAAAAAAAAAAAAAAAAACCTTGTAATAAATTTATGCTAGTAATTAATAACTAAAAAGGGTTGAAATTTCAGTTTATTATAGAGAATGGTTTTTGTTTATGAACTTATAAAAAATAGATTTATCAAATTTGTATTGTTAAAAATTATATAATTTTATTACAAAATGTGATATTTTTAACTTATCAATAAATTAGTAATACTTTGAAATTTTATGAATTTATGTATACATATAAAAAAAGAATATTATATTACTTAAATCAAGTTGAATATTTCATAAGCTTGTTCACATATATATTATTATGTTTGAGATTGACTCATTTAATAGTTGAATCTAAAATTGAGTTTGAACTTTGAATTGTCGATGTATGTTTGCTAAATAAACATACATAAAAAAAGATTTTTCTTGAGTCAAGCTTGAGTTGTTGATGAAAATTTTGATTTATTTACAACTTTACTAAACATATCATTACAAATGGGCATTAAATTTTATTCTAAAGGATATAGGTGACGAAAATTGATTAAATTCGATTATTTTTGTTGGAGTATAGTAAGGCATATGTTTAAAGTATTGTTGTGAAAGAGAAAAACACATACCAATTATAGAAAATTGTACTTCTATTGCATTTTAAAGGTTTTTTTTTTTTTTTTTAGAAGGGCATTTTAAAGGTTTATATAGCTAGCGAGGATACTTTGAAACATTAAGATGCTGTCGTCATACTGTAATAAATGTAATTATTAAATATGCTAACTATTTGATATATACATCTAGTACACTAAAAAATTAAAGACAGAGTTCTGTCGAATTGATAATATATTTTAGAAAAAATCTAATATGTGATGATATGTTATTTCAAATCAGATATATATATATATAATATGTGATGATATGTTTTTTTTCCACTAAAAAAAAAATCAGATATATATATATATAATTAATGCTTGAATAAAATTTAAAATAAAGTGGTATTATGTATTCTTAATTTTTTATTTTTTTGAAAAGGAAATTTTCATCCTGAAATGGATATTCTCTATTTCAATGATGGATCATAGCTAGGCCCTATCTTTTGGCGTCCAGTCTAGGTGATTATCTTTTGTTCCCCTTGATGTAACCTAATGTAATTTCATTTAATATATATAATTACTCTTTGTGAAAAATTCCAACAAAATACCAAGTATTAATTCTCAGACACATAATTTTTTTTGAGAAGGATAAAAAACATAATTAGTAATGTATAAGATGGAATATGTATAGTTTGAAATACGTACATGTTTCATTTGACTCAATAGTTAATTTTTTTTTTCTTCTTGTAAAAATACGGCATAAAAAACAGATATGAAAAAAAATCATAAATAGACATACATACGAATATATTACAAATTTGAATGAAAAATTCAAAATTAGGTTATATATGATGTAATTATATTCTAATTTAGTAGCATACTTGTATTATCTTAATATTAATTTTACAAGATGCATAAAGATTCAACTACTTATTAATAATTCAATAAATTTAGTATATATTATTATTCAAATTTTAGTTTTTTTTAATATATAAATATGGGAAGAAGGAGACAATGTTTATTTATTCTTTCATACACTTATTTTGCCCAAAAAAAATATTTATTATTTGGACAAGATTTTCTCCAAACTAATTTGAAGAGAAACTCTTCAGAATCCTCTTATATCTTTTATTGTATGAGAAATTTGAAAATCTAACTATTAGATTGCATTTTTTTTTATATTCTTAACACGCATGTTACATTTCGTTTAAATCGGATGTTATTTACTATTCAATCAATAAACTCATTTTTTATTCATAATTTTAGATTAAAACAATTTGAAATTTAAACATTTGTTTGATGATATATTTGATCTTCTTGGAATTCTTGGAATTCTGCAAGTATATATTAAATAATAAGAACATGCAATCCAACAATTAAGTATTTAAAATTCATATCCAATAAAAAAATATATAAAAGAATAAAAAAATATATAAAAGGAGTTTGAAGAGAATCTTTTTCATGATTATCTCATGTTATTATAATTTTAAATGATTTTATTTATTTATTTATTTTAAATCCATTATATAGATTATATATGACAATAAGATCTAATAATTCAAATTATAGAAAAACATTACTAGATGAAAAAATTTCGAGATTATAATAAAACGTGAAAATGCTAATGTTTAATATAAATAATAAAACATGAAATTTAAAATATTAATTTTGATAAATTAATAGTTATATATAATTAAACGTCTTAAGTCTTAACAAAATAAGTAATTATACTTTGAAAAAGAGTATTTAAATTTAGTTGAGTTAAATTATTTTGTATAATTATAATACATGAGATGTTTAATACATATTTAATATGTTTTGTGTATTTTTTAGAATTTTTTTATAGTAAATGATATTTTTATTAATAAATACGTACATATGTGTAATATATAGTAAAGTAAGCACAGTGGAAAAAGTCAAAAAAAAAAAAAAAAAATTCAGGGGGGCCAACCTAAATATAATAAAATTCTAAAATTAAAATAAGATTAAAAAATAATTTATTTTACAAATTAACTTTAACTCATTGCGGTGCAACCTTTCAAGGTATCATTTATTAGAAATTTGCTAGGATCATAACAAAATTTATAACTTTTATCATAATATGACAAATTGTGAATGACGGAATAAAAATAGTGGGTCCACAATTCTACCACTCACAACCTTCTACATGAATAAATTGAGAGTTTTGTTATAATAATAATAATAATAATAATAATAATAATAATAATAATAATATTAATAAATTGAGAGTTTTGTTATTATTATTATTATATTACCAAACTTTTGTTTTTCTGGATTTGCTAATATCAAACTATTATTATCAAAGATAAGTAAATAACTAATAAAATAAAATAATATAAATAAATTTAGAGACTATTAATGTTAACAATCTTATTTTATTATTACTGCTCCACTACAGTACTACACGCACTGACTTTTAATTTCTGATTGAATTACTCCTACTGAGTCATTGCCTCCGCTAACAAGCACCAACCATTGATAAAATATGGGTCATACTAACGAGTGCTTTTAGGGTATTGGTTAATAATCTATTTTTAAAAAGTTTTTATACCACTTTTATGAGAAATGAAAAAAGCTGTCAAAATATTAATTGTTTCTTTTTCTTTTCTCATAAAAACTTTCTTTAAATGAATTATTAATCAATGCCCTAAGGGCATTCATTAGCATTTCCCATTATAATAATATAATTAACAATTTTATCATATAAGCTACTTTGTCCTTAGGCTGGGTTTGGATAGTGGCAGACCGCGCGTCTATATTTTTTTTTGTGGGTCCCGTGCACTGTTCACGGGACCCGCAAGTACAGATTTTAGCAAAATTAGCTTTAAAACTAGGTCCCATAGCACTATTCACACATTTAAAAATTATTTTACTAACAGTGTTTTCAGTTTTCAGGAATAAGCGGTATCCAAACAGATCCTTAGTAACTTTAGTACACCGGTAACAAAGAGAAACTTGAATATAACACACGGTAGATTGTACTAGTGACACGGCATCGACAGCTTGAGTGGAGGCTAATGTTGTTTTTCTTTCTTTATTTATTTTTTATTATTTTTATTATATTATTTAGTTCGTTTTGCGACAACCGTGGTGGGTTTTTTTTTTTTTTTTTGGATGGGAAACAGGGTGGGATTTGGGTCTAAATATAAGAGACTTTGTTTTGCTTTTATTTGGACGAGTCTTAATCTAGAAGGGATTTGAGTTTTTGTTTTTTCAAATTCTTTATTGTGATTTTTTGTTTTTGATAAGATTGTGATATTGTGCCTAAAAAAAAAAAAATATTGCCATATTGTGAATTTATTAAAACTATATTGTTGCTTGTAATGTCTTGTATTTTGGACAAGCTATGGGAGCTGGGCCAGATTTTAATTTGTTTTAATTTGAATATTCTGAAACTATTTTAAGATCTAAGAACTTATTATGATTATATATATATATATATATATATACTATATAATAAAAATTGAGCTTAGAAGCCGTGGTTGTGCCACATAGCTTCACCAAATTGTAGAAATTTTGTTAAATTTTAAAATATATATATAATTTTTTTTCTTATCCTCTTCTCCTATAATTTCTAAGTTGATAAAAATTTCAATTTGAATACAATCCAAATTCTTCATCTAATCTTTTTATTATTAATTTATCTATAATTTCTAAGTGATTTATTTTATTAGCAATAGGAGATCTACTTCATTTATGATTTATGAGTTCTAGCATTCCAGGGGATTAGAATTTTGGTTTCACACTAATTGTTCATATCAACATTAATTTAAAAAAAAAAAAAACAACAACAACAATCATAGTACACGTATACAACTACTAATATCAACCTTTAATTTTTTTTTTTTTTAAAACAGCTCATGAATAGACACAGAATTATAATTATTCTTATTGATTTTTTCTATACATCTCTATCAATTTTTAGATAAATACAAAAAATTAGTTGTTGTTATCTTTTGTTTAAGTTACATATGATTCTTAATTAAACCGTGCATCTCACGAGCATAATATTAGTATATATATTCAAAATTATTATTATTTTTTTTTTTAATTTTGAGAAAACTCCTTCTTTTTGAAGGCCCCAGCTCCCGCATAAATTTTGCCAATATTAATTTTTCTGCTACTAGAGTTAAAAATTTATTTGCAATAGTCTTAGTGAATGCAACCTTAATCATACCGAATAGCCCATAGCTAAAAAAAATTTAAAAATAAAAATAATAAAGTGATGAACGTAGAACTCAAGAGTGGTCAGGCATGTAATTTAAAAACTACGGGAAAATTAAAGCTGTTGGTAATTGAAGTTTACCTTGACATCCCGTGTTAAGATAAGGATTTCCTTCATATCCACGACGGCAATAATATTGCTCGCCTACGTAACTTGTTGAGTAGTAGAATCCTGCTTTCCGTCTAGCTGCCTCGGATGAACTTAAGTTGAAAAAGTTAGACACTGTCCAATCCAGCGCCACGGGAACGTCTTCCAAAAGCGGCACTTCGTAAGAGGGATTTGTTATGTTTGAGTCAAACCATTCCTCTTCTGCTAGTAATGCAAATTTGCATTTTTCCATGCCTTCATTTTTCTCGTCTTTCCTTTTGAAATTTGCATTAAATACTTGATTCCAAGAAGGGACTGTGGTCTGGCAGCAGTTGAAGCCCGAACATTTAGCTTCCCTTTCTATCATGGTTTTACCATCGCAATCAGAATTGCAACCAACCAGCACCGTAGGATCACTACCGGTCATCACGGCCATATTGTTGCAACCAACCGAAATAAATTTATTTCGACTGGATGAGAAGTAAAAAGGACCCCCCGTCATATTCACACCACCATTGCTCGGACCCGTACCTGTGCAATTCGAAGAAATAATCGGCATCTTGACTCGAACGATGTTTGGCTCAAAAAAACTGTATGAATCATTCCTATATGCATTACTAATATTGATTTCCAGCACTTCCATTTTTATTCTGGGAAGGAAGGCTCTAGCCGAGCTGTCATTTCCAGTGCAATTAATTTTGAACCAGTCGTTCAAGTAACAATCGGCTGTTGTCATTCCAAACGGGTATGGAATACTAACATTTCCACAGATATCTTTGCAACCGGGCACTGCCATAGGTGGTGCTGCTGCATCTGCTAATCCATATGTCAGAAGAAGTAAGAAAGTAATGCGCATTACAAATTGCACACCCATTTAATTTCTGTATCTTTTGCAGTACTACAAAGCAAATCATACATACCCAGCCTTTATATATACCAATATATATAGCCTCACAATAAAAGTATAGCTAGACAATATATTTTTCCGCACCTTCCGCGAAATTTTGTTCCTTCGTTTACTTGACTTTATAACTGGATAGAATCACTGCCGTAATAATAAATATATTTTTCCGCACCTTCCGCGAAATTTTGTTCCTTCTTTTACTTGGACTTTATAAGCGAACAGAAACAATGCTGTAATAATATTCCAACATGCAAGTCTAAATTGCTGTCCGTGCAATAGACAACAAGGTAAGTTCTTTCTTTCAGACCCTACTTGCGGGAAACAAAAAATGGCAAATGTTGTACATATTGGCAAAAAGTGTACAATATTTATCACTTTTTGCAAATAAGTACAACATTTGTCACTTTTTGTGTCTTTATCATGTAAATTTACATTATAAGTAAAGCATAAATATAATAAAATTCAAAACAACTAAGATGAAAAGTGCCTTAATTTGTACTATGTACTTGTGTTAGTCATTATCTATCGATAAAAGGATCCTACTAAAAAATGGATTTATAGCTAGGGACGGAACTAAGATTCAAACTTAGGGGGAGTCGAAGTTCTTTATTCAAAGATTTTAAAAAATTTGAAATATCAATATTAGAGGTTGATAACAATGCATTATTAGCATTAATTTTTTAATTATTTTTATTTTTTATTTTTTTAAAAAAATCACAAATGACAATTTATAATCAAGAGTTTTGTAAATTATGATTTACAACTATGTTTTTTGTTAGTTTTAATTCCGTGTCAAATTTGATTGTAATTATGTTCAATCATTTCCCTGTATTTGTGTGGGTTTTAATGTAAGGGTTGTGTGGGAGAGTCTGGTAAAGATTTTGTGAAAATGGGGATTTCACGACTAGCTTGTGAGTGCTAACTCGCAAAACAAGCCACGCGAGAAGCACATGTTGGAATTTGAAGAGTCTTTGACAAGCTAGATTTCACGAGTCATTCACGACTCAAGCCAAGTCGCGAGTGAAATATTCAAACATTGTAGCGTACCATTCATGAAAATCAAAATCACATAGTTCAATATTCAAATATTGTGATTTCATTTCTTTATTAATGAAAATGATGGGGATGTTACTTTGATCAAGAAAGAAGAAAATAGCAATTAGAGGAAAGCTGATCAAGAAGTAAATAGCGAACATAGAAAAGCAAGTCAACGGAATTGTATCGTACTATGAGCAATAAGGCTTGTGAGTCTTAACCCAACATAGCAGTAAGTCAACAACAAAGAAAAAGTCTTTTGCTAGGAAACTTGGGAGGCTAGCTAGCCACAAAAATATTTGGTCGCAATTTGCTATTCATAATCAAATGACACAGAGTTATGACTGAGCGGGAGGCTCATGTGTGATAAAAGCACCATTTTTCTACCAAATATTAAAAGCAGTTTATTAGGGACGAAACCAAAATTCAAACTTAGGGGGGTCGAAGTTCTTTGTTCAAAAATTTTAAAAAATTGAAATATCAATACGGTTGACAACAATGCATTATTAGCATTAATTTTTTAATTATTTGTATTTTTTATTTTGAAAAAAAAAATCACAAATGACAATTTATAATCAAGAGTTTTGTAAGTCCATTGGCATGTCCTAATACTTTTAAGGTCTGACCAAGATTAGTCCGATTCTTTATTCTATCGACATTATAAATTAAAAAAAAAATTATGTACTCTTTTCACATAATTCCATAACTAATAACTTCATAATGCTATATATATAGTTAAAAGATTCTTAAAAAAAAAAATACAAAAAACTATAGTTAAAAGTTCAAATCTATGTCAAGCATTATATTAATAAAATAGCCAAAATAATGGTTAATAATATCATGCATTAATATTCAGCGTAAAAAAGAGTAAGATAATTATTGGTGTCTTGGTAAGGTTGAGAATTTTTCCTTTGAAAAATTACAAGTTTGAAAAAATAGTAAAAAAAATATATTAAAAGAGATCTATTAAACAATAAAATGATAATGGACGGTAACTTTGATTCTTTAACTAAGTAAATAAATAAGCTTTTCCCGTCATTACATTAATTTAGTTAAGTCACAAAATTTATTACCAATAGACTAATCTCACACATGCTTTGGTGGCAATTTATGTACGGCACAAAACAATAGATTGTTATTGTTTCACACATGTATTACCATTTATGCATGCATGCCAAGTGTGTCCCAAAGTTAATAAAACATTAAAAATAAAAATAAAAATTATACCATTCAAAAAATAGATAAATTTTTTCTACTAATGAGTTAAAGACACCAACTAATCCAAGTTGTTGGCGATTAACTACTGTGTGGATGGAGCGATCAACAATATAAGAGTTGTCTCTGTATCTATGAGGTGGAGTCATTTGAGAAAGGCATAGAGCTCTCAAATGAGAGGGAGAAATTAGGTAAACGTTATTGGGTTTTTGTGATTTGTTTTGTTAGGATTTGTAATTGATTTGTTGTTATTGTTTTTGCTTAGACCATATTTATGATTTGTCCAAAGATTTTTCTTATTATCCGGATATGTGTTTTTTTTTTTTAAAGATTTTTCTTGTTATTTATTTTTGAGATTTATGGGTCATCTTGTCAATTTTTTGGGGGAGGGGGCCAAGTATATAAATTTTCGAGCTTAAAGTAAATTTTTTGTGTAAATATATATACAATAAGATTTTTTTTCAAAGCTGGCCCCCCTCAGCCCTAAGGCAGTTCCGTCCTTATTTATATTCGTGTTTTTGCTGCGGTGTTTTAAAAAAAATGCAGACATAGTCAATCTAAAGCCGTGTTTTTAACAAACGCCGTAGTAGGTGAGTTCCTTCCAATCATTTTCCAAAAGTTTGAAGAATAAAAAGTAAGAAAAGTCATAACTAAAGAACTGTTGGAATTGATTTGATTCTAGAAGACGTCTTAATTGACTTGTCTGTTTATATCGATATTTCAACTTTTTAGTTTGAATATAGTACGCGGTTTCTAAATTACCTTCATGTGAGTGGACGTTGTAAATGATAACGACGCATATAAAGTATAAATCAATTGAATGAAAGAAAGGTAAACTCTTGCATTCAATCTGAAATTACAATACAAATGGCTTCAAGAGAACGTCTCGATTGGTTCTAGCTAACTGCCTATTATTGATATAGAAACTAGTATATTTACTAGATAGTAGTTCGTATTGTGTACAAAAGTTCCATATCGTAAGAGTGTACCAGAAGTATTCATGAAACGTACTATATATATGAAAGTTTAATTAGTGTATAAAACACCTTGAACGTTTAGACCCCCAATTTACAAATTACCAATTCAAGCTTATTATCAAATAATATATGTGCGGAACAAGAACATAAGCTAAAACAGAATTGATAAACAATTTTAACCAAATAAAATCACATCCACAGCAGAAATTAAATAGCAAAGATTAAGGGAAGAGAGATGCAAACACAAAGACAATACAGTGATGTGTTATCGAAGAGGAAACCGAAGTCCTCGGCATAAAACCTCTCCGCTGCTCTCCAAGCGGTCAATAATCCACTAAAGAATCAAGTTGGGATACATGAACAGCAGAAGACCCTCCAAGTCTAATCTACCTAGTGTACTTAAGCCGTCTAAGCTCCTATTCCAACGAGGTTACGCCGAACCTATTTCTTCTTTAACTTACCGGATTCCGCTATAGCCCATAGCATCAACCAATAACCATTGGTTCCTTCCTAACTGCTTCCCAAAACACCAAAAACCTTCTCACTGATATGGGTATGGTGAGAAAAGGATTTGGCTAAGAACCTCTCAAGGATGTAACAATGGAGAGGGTGAGAGTAGAGGAATTTGAAGAGTCTCTATGTAAAGATTGTAGATGAGTCAATCTTATTTTTCTCTAGGGTTTCTCTCTCAAAATTCTCTCTGGAAGCTCTCCATATTTCATGGGTATAAGGGTCTATATATAGTAGGGTGTGTTGGAATGCGAAGAGTCAGTTTTTCCCAAACAGGGTGTCTTGGCGACTTGGCCTCGCGACTGGACTGAGTCGCGAGTTCAAGTCGCGAGCTAATGGCCTGGCCAGCCTGGGACTTTTGTCTTGTAGTGCAACAGCTGGTGTGACTCTTCAGCTCCCCTGCATGCTTCACACGTGTGCCTACTTTTGGCGACTTGGCAGCCGCGAGCCACCCGCGAGATCCAGTCGCGAGTCTCTGCATTTTGCACACTTCTGAGCTTTTCTTCACACTCTCTCACACACTACCCTTACATGATTCCCACCTAAATATAGGGTTTCTAAGTGCTGAATTACAAGCAAATTGGCACGGAATAAAGCCAACAGAATGGTTGATAAAATTCAACCTTACAATCTCCCCCTTTGGCTATTCCGTGACAAAACCCTAAAACAAACTCTAGACTTAACATGTGAGTTAGGAACAGTTGAACATAACTCACTCACACCTAACTCTAGAATCTGTGTAGCTCTTGAACCATAAGAACAAGTATCTTCTGAAACACAACAACACAATATGATCATTGTATGCAGAAAACTTGTAGAACATATGGAGCAAGCACAGTGCGATCAAGCAAAATGGAATTAAGCAATAAACCATGGCTTGACCAAAAACGAACAATCACTATAAATAGTGACCACAATGCTCATTCACACAAGGAATGAAAATCCGGACATACAAGCTAATAAGCTTAATGCAAAGTATCATTTGCATGTCCAGCACTCAACCAATGCAACAACTCAAGGTAATTGCATTAAGGATATAAAATCCAACAGAGGGCACAAGAGTGAAAGTACTTAAAGAGAATGCATAACATTAAACAATAAGTACTACGCTACAAAGCAAAGGTACAAACTAACCAAAAGCCACATAAGCAAAGGTACAAAATATGTACTGTAAATAAAATGCACAATATAAACTAAAAGTGCTTAAAGTTTCTCCCCCTCAAAATGATGAAAAGCTGTGATGAACTTGGAACATATATACTTGTAACCTGAAACACTTGCACAAAACACATTAGACCCTAAAGGTAAAGCAAATAATAAAAGGACAAGTATAATGTAGCAAGTAAATTGCGATCAAGTAAACATGATGTGAAACATGTGAGCAACTTGATCATACACCAAAACAGTCATATAGAAATGACTAAAATGATCACATAGCAAAGCAAATGATCATCCGAACATGCATTCAATGAAGCAAAATAGCATAAGGATGTATGCATGTTCAACACACAATCATGATGCGATGAGAACAACAAAGCATAACTCAAAGCACCATAAAGCCAACAAACAGAACAGAGTTTTCTTATTAACACAATGTCTTCTCCTCCTTGGTATATGCATCTCCCCTATGGAATATCTCTCCCCTTACAACTGTGCATGAGAACTAGAATTTCTTCCCCTAAGAATGTGCACAAGAGTCATATAGAAATGAAAAAACTCTCCAGTATACTACTCTAGAGTATACTCTCCCCCTTTTTGACACGAATAGACAAAATGGTCAAGGAGGAAAAAGGGCAAGAGATGAAGGTACGAACAATGATAATGATGCATGAAGGGTGCGAGATGAATGAGAAAATGAAGCTCAAACCTTAGACAAAACACAGTGCCATAAAGAAAAAGGTAAACATGACATGCGAGGATGAGGAAATGAGGTAGAGACCAATGCATGACAAGGATAGCAAAGGTGTGTGCAAGAGGTGGCGATGTGCAATGCATGACCAATGCAAGGAAAATGCATATGTGGGGCAGAGTATGTTAAATACACAACCAATGAACCAAACATGTTCCTAATGAGGAAACATGAGAAATCCCAAAGTTTGGTATTCATCGGAGTCCAAACAAGCGAGAAAATGCCTAAAAGGCATTTTATCAAACACCTAACGTGCATACTATGAACAACAAAGTAAAACAATGCATGAACATCATAAAATCCACCCTTAATACATGTTCTTTTTGCCACAAGGGGCCAATCATCCAATGCAAATCATCAAAAGAAACCAATCCCATGAAAAATATTTGACAAATATTAAGTTTTCCCAACCCCTATGATGAAAATCCCAACCAACAGCACAAAACTCTCCAAAACATAATCTAAGGATCAAAAACAATGAAAAGAGTTTATAATTACCTTAGAGATGTTAATGGAATGAAAAACCATTCAAATTGATTGGGTTTTGATGTAAAAATAGTGAAAAAGGGGTTTAAAAGAGGATGGGAGAGGTTTAAAACAAGTTTCCCACGAAAAGCCCTTTAAAAAGCTATTTCTGGGCGTTTCGCGACTGGGCGAGTCGCGAAGTTTAGTCGTGAAAATTATCGCGAGTCGCGAGTGAGCCACGAGCTAGTCGCGAGTGAGTCGCTAAAGCTTCTGAATGAACTCGCGACTGGGGTTTTGCGACTGGCGAGTCGCCAGTTGAGTCGCGAAAAACTCTGACACCTGTTTTTCAACATAGAACATATTTAAACAATGAAAAACAAAGTAAGCACTAAATATGAACACAAAGAGTAATAAAAATCACTTCCAAATACATATAAAATGACCAAAAATCTTTTTGGTTTGATCCATATAAAGTTGAGCACACACACATCACATTTAAACAAGTACAATCGAACAAATGAATAAGACATTCATTGAACATTAGACATGTGTGTTGTGTGTGTATCAAGTGTGGAATAGTCCTTAGTCTAGAATAAAGTTTTAATGATCAATTCAATCAAGTCATACACAACTAGTACTAAGTCAAGTGGTCTATCTTATTTATAGAAATGAACATATATGACCTCCCACAAAAAAATGATTACATATCTTTGAAGCTTTTCATTTGGCTTATTTACGATTCATAACATTTGATCAGTTTTTATCTTTACATCTCTTTTTGAGATCGATGCCTGAAATTTTTTGATATTTCAATTTGATGAATAAGCCTTTGGCTTTTTGGGCATCATACATTTTCATAAAAGTCACTTTCCCTTTTTCCTAGTCGAATACTAGTATGTGCGACGGCTTTCCCTTTTTCCTAGTCGAATACTAGTATGTGCGATGGCTTTTGCAGCTCATTATGTCTTTTCATTTTGAGATTTACATTGGTTGGGCTCTTTAAGCAAAAACAAAAAATAAAAGAGTGGGAAGATATATAGGCATAAGTCTACGCATGTATTAAAACCAACTTGACTATTGACTAATCATTCATGACAAACTTGAAGATCGATTTACAACAATCACACATAGATGTCAAGATTTTTCCCACAAAGATAGATGTGCATACATAACAAGCTAAGCTTATAAATGCACTAGCCATTTGTACAGAGGTACTAGGCCAAACTCACATGTGATATGTGCTCAAACATATTCGATCAAATTTTTGAATTTTTCACATTTTATGTGGTTTTGAATTTTTACTCACACAAAACTAAAACATAAAAGTAAGATCAAAACAAAAACAATGCATATAAAGAAATGCAAGATGCATAACATGCATGAAGATATGACATTTAATGCATAAAGGGTCCTACAAAGATCGAAAGAATTAGATCAAGGACCAAAAGAGCAAAAGCTCAACCATAGGAACCCTTCCTTATCCAAATGGAATGATTGTGTGGAATGAGTATCTCATGAGAACTAAGACAAGGGTTGGAAGAATGAGAACCGGAGATGCACATAGTCAAGGAGTTAAAAGCATTAAACACTTTCTTTAACAACATGCTATTTTCACTCAAATTCGATTTACCCATTTTAGCACAACTTCCATGAAGCTCAAGTTTCTCTTTTCTTTTGATTCTTTTAAGAGCATGAAACTTAGATCATTGAGGTCTTAAATGACCAAAGGCACCACAATGGTGACAGACAATGTGTTTAGGTCCACTAGGCTTTTTGGGAAGGGATCTAACAACATGTTTTTGTTCTCTTTTCAACTTATGACATTGAGGTCTTATGTGACCAATCACACCACAATGGTGGCAAGTTGGAACAAACTTAGATCCATCCAAAACCTTAGGTTGAGACCTAAACGAAGGCTTTGACTTAACAGCCTTTCTCTCCACCTTTTGATTTCTTTTATGTGGAGGAATGTACACCGATTTGTCCTTTGAGGTAGAACACACAATAGGCACAAGATTGGGTACCACAACATGATTGCAACAAATATTTTCATCCTTTTTAGCAATAGGTTCAGCAATCAAAAACTTGGCATGCATTTTAAGAGATTCATTTTCACATTTAAGATCATCAACTAGTTTGTTAGACAAAACAAGTTTAGCATCCAAGTTCATATTCAAACATTCAAACTCTTTCAACTTTTCAAGAGAATTTTCAGCAAGTTTTTTATATCTTTCAACCAATTTGTTGGATTCATTGAGCTTAGCAATCAAACCATCATTTTCACAAAATAACTTGCTCAAATCCTTATGAAACTTCTTAGCCTTTTTCTTAAAGAGTTTGATGTTAGGAATATCAACAACACCCAAAGATTCATGTAACATAGCATCACAATCATGAGGATCATCACTTATAGAGACATTATCACAAACACGTGGCATGTTACATTCATCAACATCCAAAACATGCATCGAGGCATATAAAGCACTATCCATGGCAAATAACACAAGGGGTCAAGGATCACACTTAGGTATTTAAACCACAACAAGTGTACCCGCTCTGATACCAATTGAAAGTTCAATTAGTGTATAAAACACTTTGAATGTTTAGACCCCTAATTTACAAATTACCAATTCAAACTTATTATCAAACAATATATGTGCAGAACATGAACATAAGCTAAAACAGAATTGATAAACAATCTTAACCAAATAAAATCACATCCACAGCAGAAATTAAATGGCAAAGATTAAGGGAAGAGAGATGCAAACACAATGACAACACAGTGATCTGTTATCGAAGAGGAAACCGAAGTCCTCGGCGTAAAACTTCTCTGCCGCCCTCCAAGCGGTCAATAATCCACTAAAGAATCAAGTTGGGATACATGAACAGCAAAAGACCCTCCAAGTCTAATCTACCCAGTGTACCTAAGCCCTCCAAGCTCCTACTCCAACGAGGTTACGCCGAACCTATTTCTTCTTTAGCTTATCGGATTCCGCTATAACCCATAGCATCAACCAATAACTATTGGTTCCTTCCTAACTGCTTCCCAAAGCACTAAAAAACCTTCTCACTAATATGGGTATGGTGATAAAAAGATTTGGCTAAGAACCTCTCAAGGATGTAACAATGGAGAAGGTGAGAGTAGAGGAATTTGAAGAGTCTCAATGTAAAGATTGTGGATGAGTCAATCTTGTTTTTCTCTAAGGTTTCTCTCAAAATTCTCTCTGGAAGCTCTCCACATTTCGTGGGTATAAGGGTCTATATATAGTAGGGTGTGTTGGAATGCGAAAAGTCAGTTTTTCCCAAACAGGGTGTCTTGGCGACTTAGTCTCGTGACTGGACTGAGTCGCGAGTTCAAGTTGCGAGCTAACGACCTGGCCAGCCTGGGACTTTTGTCTTGTAGTGCAACAGCTGGCGTGACTCTTCAGCTCCCCCGTATGCTTCACACATGTGCCTGCTTTTGGAGACTTGGTAGCCACGAGCCACCCGCGAGATCCAGTCGCGAGTCTCTGCATTTTGCACACTTCTGAGCTTTTCTTCACACTCTCTCACACACTACCCTTACATGATTCCCACCTAAATACAGGGTTTCTAAGTGCTGAATTACAAGCAAATTGGCATGAAATAAAGCCAACAGAATGGTTGATAAAATTTAACCTTACAATATATATATATATATATATATATATAGGTGCATATCGTATTAATCGTAACATGTTATAAAATTGTACATATCGTACGATACATAGATATATGAGTTCAAATAAATTTTTTTTTTTTTTTTTTGGGTTAAAATTTGTGATTTTGAGTCCAACAAGTTATTAGACTTATATTTAATACAAAATTATTGAGATACTTAATTAAGCCAAATAAAATAACATGTACATAAATTTTTTTTTTCTTTTTCTACTACAAAATTTGAACTACATACTTAACACTTCACTTTAATATTTGCAAATTTCAATTCTATATTATGAATAAGGTATTAAATAACATTATAATTATTATTTTTTACTTTTTCTATTATTTTTTTAAGTCTAAGAAGCAATAATTCCAAGAAGAAATATAAATATAAAATTATTAAAATATATAAAATAACAATAACACATAGTAAATTTTGATGATGAAGTAACAAATATCAATGAAGAAATAATTTCTCAAGATGAACATGATAACATTGATTTAGATGGAATTGATTAGGCAAGATGATGAATATGATAACAATACTATAAAGGAAAAAAAATGCTTATTACAATTTAGTGGTATAATAATTAATGGTAGTTATTATCGATAAAAAAGTAGTTATTACAAGATGAACATGATAACACTAATTATTTTGATAATTTCATTAATATTTTGTAAAATGTTTTTTGCATATATTTTGAATTATTTTTAATCGTATAATTTTTTAAACTAATTCGTGCATTGTATTGACATAATACTAAAATAGAAATTATAAATAATGTAATTTTAAATTATTTTAAAGTTTTATTTAGAGCATCCACATCGGTGGAGTTAAAAATTTTAGCACTTAACACCTCAAAAAGCTATTTTATCTATTTTAATAAATAATTTCACAACACACCCGACATCAATGGTCTTATTTTTACCCTCAGCCAAACACTATTCATTTTTTCATTAATTTTTTTCTCACTTCCTTTCTGCCACCAAACCCAAAATATGATAAAGTAATAATTTTTTTTTTATACCACCTTGCTACAGTGAATCGCTAGTCTTGGCAGCTCACTGTAACAAAAAGGCAAAATAATTTGTCTTTTTCTCCACCAATGTTGGCACTTAAATGGAGTTTGAGGTGGTAAAATAGCTAAAAAAACTATTTTACCACCACCAATGGTGATGATGTTAGCACTGATAATTTGAAAAATTAGATATAGGCATTATACATTTATAGTGGTATAATAATTAATGGAAGTTATTATACATGAAAAAGTAGTTATTAAATATGTTAAAGGTAGTTATTAGATATAGGCATTATACATTTAGGCTTTGTTGATAATATTTAGATAGACACAATTGTAGGTTGTAGTTGTATGGCACCAACGAACTAAATTTACTTCTCAAAGAAGAAAACCAATTTAATTTAATCTCTTTTTAAAATTTTACCTTTTTGTTAAATATAGGTTGCATGTTTTGTTAAAACACTTATTTTTTAATGTAAGTTGCATGTTTTGTTAAAATTGCTTTTTTTTTAATAATACACTACACGTAAAAATAAGGATTAGATGGATTAGATGAAGAATTTGGATTGTAATCAAATTAAGATTTTTATCAATTTAGAAATTATAGTAGATGGATTAGATGAAAATTTGGGATTATAATCAAATTACAATTTTTATCAACTTAGAAACTATAGGAGAAGAAAAATTTTATCTATCTATCTCTCTCTCTCTCTCTCTCTCTCTCTCTCTCTCTCTCTATATATATATATATATATTGTTAGGTTCTAAAAGTTTAGAACAATTGGCAAACTGTGAGCACAAACTTGTCTAGGTATAGATCTTAGAGTCTATAGAGTTTATTAGACAATGCAGAAAAAAGAATTCAAATTCAGTGAAATCCAACTGATCGAAAATTGTATCTGACCGATCGAAAACTACAGACATGAAATTTCTGCAGAATTTTATTTCAGCCCAAACTCTACTTAAACGTTTTGGGTTTCAAGTGAAACACTTCTAGTATATAAAGGAAAACCCTAATTATGTTTTCAGAACTTTTGGAAGACTTTAGAGGTGCTCTTGTGAGATCTAAAAGGTATTGTGCCTTCCTCTTTCAAAGTCACTGTCGGAAATCATTCTCATATCATTAGATCCGGTAGATCTGAAGTTGCTGCAACAAGATCAACAACTGCTGATGATTTAAACCTTCAAGGGTGGTCTCGGAGTCACAAACTAGAGAGTTTGTGTTGCTAAACATTTGAGTGGGATCTCAAAGTCACAAGCAAGGGTGCTTTTGTTGGTGTAAATCCAAGAAGAGAAGGAGTCTGTGGATTCGGAACTTGCACGTGGTCGTGTCAGTAAGTTACTACTGGAGGTAGCATTAGATTTAGGGTTAAATCTTTTGTAAAAACTTCAATTCTCTTATAATGGATTTGGTTTATCTTGAGGCTAGTTAGGTCAAATTCTCTCCAGGTTTTTACCTTGAAACAATTAGTTTCATTGGTTTTCCTAGGTCATCACATTGTAGTGTTATTTACTTTCCGCTTTTATGCATGATATGATATATGCTTGTTTAACCTAGATCTGAATAATAAACCTAATAATTAACTTGGTTATTTAATTAGGTTAAATAATTTGGTTTAAGGGGTCTAAACGACATATATATATATATAAAATCTAAAAATCTAAATATATATATATATCTATTTTTTAAAAATCTTTAAAATATTCTACAATTTTTTATGTGTAGTAAAAGATTTATGGAAGTGTGAAGCTGAATTTTGTTTTAAGTGTTCTACTTATCAACTTATAAATTATAATAAGATAAAGATTAGTTGAAGAATTTGGATTGTAATCAAACCAAAATTTTTATCAACTTAGAAATTATAAGAGAAGAAGATAAGAACAAATATATATATATATATAATACTTTAAAAATCTTTTAAAAAAAATCTTGCAATTTGGTGAAGCCACTTGGCATAACCACGGCTTCTAAACCCAACTTTTATTATATAGTATATGATTTGTGGTCCTAAAACTACTTGTAAATGTGTAGCCATAACTTATACTCTTTGCTTGAAAGGTAATCCACAATATTTTACCTACGAATTAGCTCAATTTTTATTGTAGGAATACAATATCATCATTATCAAGTGAAATATGTGGGGATAGTGCAGAATTAGTGACACATATATTATGGGAGTGCTCAGAAGCACTAGAAGTCTAAGAGACCAACCATGATGTTTCCATAGGTATGGTGTTTGTAGAGGGGAAAAATTCTCGATCTATCACAAGCTGACACATCATACTACCAAGTCCACAAAGTACGACCAATTACAAAGCGCCACGTACTACTACTAGTT
Organism: Notholithocarpus densiflorus; assembly: GCA_030021035.2. NCBI lineage: Eukaryota > Viridiplantae > Streptophyta > Magnoliopsida > Fagales > Fagaceae > Notholithocarpus > Notholithocarpus densiflorus. The sequence goes on from JARYZH020000395.1 coordinate 21,792, forward strand.
TCCACTATCACCATTCAGAAACCAATAGAGATTTGTTAAGTGTCATTGAAATAAAAGCATAAAAAAGCATGTAGAAACTAATCACACATTGGCACGTGTAAGCAATGACATAAGTGGTCCAATCAGGTGCTGACATGTGTTATCTTGAAAATCAAGACATTTCGGCCAATTAAATGATGTCATGTGTCTTGGAGAAAAAGTCTTAAAGCTCCTCCAATCAGGATTTGACATGTGTCACCAATCATACTCTGCCACATGTCACTCACTCACTGTGAAATGTACTCCCCCCTAGATCGAGGGTTTTACATGGAGTCGCCACTTATTTAATTTAAAAGGAAAAATAAGAAAACCTTCAATAAAAAATACTTCTGTTGTATTAATGTATATGGAAATTTACATCAAATTTTGTAACAAAAAATTACAATGCTTTTTTGTCCTAGATACAATCTAAGAAAAGTAAATTACATTGCTTTATTTCCTAGTTACATTCTAAAAAATGTAAAATTGTATATACAAGAGCATAGTCTAGAACCCTTGATCTTGGTTCGAAGGCTAATTTACGAGATAGGAAGGGATTAAGCACCCATCTCGCCCGGTAAAACCGGTCTCCTAGGTTAAGGTGGCCAATGTCATGTCATGTCAAACAAATACAAAGAATATGTCATATAAACATGTAATTTGCAAGAATTGTAAACAAATATGTGTTAGGGGAATTTGACATAAAGAGAAACAAAAAATGAAACTTGTTAAATAACAATTTTAATGTAAAAAAAGAATGAAGGTAATGGCATGTTCATCCAAGAGATCAATATAAACAAAGAATTCCTAGCCTAGACATGTTCATCTAAGCATGTGAAGGAAAAACAAAGTTGTCATGTTATTTGTCATCAACATAATTGCAAAGAGAAACAAATAAAAATAAAACATTTAAGTATATTTGATCATCCAAGCAATTATGAAAAGAAGTAAAGAAAAATCCCTTAGACATGTTTATCTAGAGAAAATCAAAATACTTTGACATGTTTGTTCAAGCATTTTAAAAAAAGTAAAATAACTACCTAGACATGTTCATCTAAGTATTCAAGAGAAATTTGTGCTTTAACCTAGAAGTGTTCATCTAAGCATTCAAGAGAAAATTGTGTATTAGCCTAGAAGTGTTCATCTAAGCATTCAAGAGAAAATTGTGTATTACCTAGAAATGTTCATCTAAGCATGTAAGAGAAAATCAATAAGACATATAGGCATGTTCATCCAAGCGTAGCATAAAAGAAGTGAATAATGATGTGTAAGCATTTATTCTAGCATGTATAAAAAATTAAAGAACACAATTAACTACTTACCAGCATAAATTAAAAGGGGGAAGTGATCACTTAAAGGGCTAGGGAGAAAGCAAGGAAGTACTAAACTACAACCAAAGTAGAACAATGGTTGCTCAATAGCTTTTCTTTTCTTCTTTCTCACTAGCTCTCTAGAGTGAATTCGAGGTGCAGAAAATGGACGAGGTCTTCTCTATTTATAGGGGAAGGGATGGTTTAGGTTTAAAGCTAAGTTATTAGCTTTCTTCTCAAGCTAAGGGAGGAGATAACCTGTTTAAATGAGCTGGAACGGACTTGGTGTTGATTTCCATTTGAATTTTGAAAGGAAGTTGAAGATGATGCTGCACCCGCTTCGTATTTTGGCTCTAACTTTCTGCTAAAAATTCCAATTGATTCAAGATTGGTATTTTTTGAAAGGAAATTCAATTATCTATAACTTTTTCAGAAATAGAGAAAACCAAATTTCAACTTTTTCCAGGCCAAAAATGTGTTTCAAATTGCTACTGAAAATAGTAACGTTTTTTGAGCATTTTTGAAATTTTTCACAGGATGTATCTGTTTTTCTATCCAATTTATTTTTCAAAAAACTTTCTTTTGAAGCTAAGGGAAGCGATAAGCCTATTAGATAAGCTTGAACAGATTTGATGTTGATCCCCATTTGAAATTTTGAAAGAAAATTGAAGATGATGCTGAATTTGTGTTATCTTTTGCACCTGTTTCGTATTTTGGCCATAACTTGCTGCTCAAAATTTCAATTGATTCGAGATTGATGTTTTTTTGAAAGGAAATTCAATTCTCTACAACTTTTATAGAAATAGAGAAAACCAAATTTCAACGTTTTCCAAGCCAAAAATGTGATTCAAGTTGTTGCTGAAGATAATGACGTTTTTTGAGCATTTTTCTGTTTTTTTTTTGAATTTTTCATGGATCATATCTCCAAAAAAAATTTCAAAAGAGCAGATAAGATGCCATAATTTTTTTTTCTTTTTAAAAAAATGAAATAAAATGAAATCTAATCAAAAATCACACTTAATTAATTTTAAATTAATTCTTGTGAGAACCAATCAAAATTAAGTGTTTAAAATAGGACGTGATCAGGCCCATCGTGTAGGCGAGCCATGATCATTGAAAATTGTTTGTATGATAACTTTTGATCAGGTGGTCTGATCAAAACCCATGACATACCATTATGATCGTTAGAACATCAAGATTTGTTTTGTATCACAAATATAAAAATCTACCGGTTGGTTAAATGCTAATTGTAAAATTGGGTGTTTACACCTACCCCCAAACTCCTATAAATAGAAGCCTTCGATACACACCAAGTCATCTTGGAAGACACCAAGGCATCCATGCCATAATTTTTTAATTGCCGCACCCCACCGCACCCGCACCCGCACCTGCACCCGCACCCAAATCCGGAAACGCACCCGTGCTTCATAGGTCTCTTCTGGCTCTCGAGTGGGAAGTGCATTGTAAGCATATTTGGAGGGAGGCTGTGCAGACTCGCTAGCTAAGAAAGGAGTTTCCCACAGAGAAAGACAAATCTTTTATGGTACTTGTCCCATGTTTCTCCTCCAGTGTTTGTATTGGGACTCGATGGGCTTTAATGCTTTTAGATTTGCTCCTTTGTAGTAAATAAGTGTGACTACTCCCTGTACTTCAGTGGTGTCATAGGTCATTTAGCCTCTCTTTTTTTTTCTTTTCTTTTTCGGCTTCTTTGTTATTGTCCGTTTGTGGGTTTTTGCCAAGTTTATCTCGGGTCAATGTCAAAGTTTGGGTTTATTTTTCTTGCTGTGTCTAGTTTAGTGTCTTTATGTCTTTTGTAGGGCCTGTGTTGCCCATCTCTCTTTACTAGCTTGTACAAACTTCGCTCTTTGAATAATAACATCTCTGGTTTATGCACACAAAAAAAAAAAAAAAAAAAAACACTATAATTGGAAGGACCTCGACACTGTAGAGATCCCCTTCAGTGAAAGGAAGTGGAAGGACCTCGACACTCTAGATACACTCCACGCATACTGTGGTGGTCTTGAGCCAACCCTTGCAGCTCGTAGATTAAACGCTTACTCCCGTCGTCGTAAGTTTTTTACTTCTGGCCCACTTCCTTCCGTCTGTTTCTACTTGTGCTAACGTCTGCTCTTTTAACATTCGTCCTTTGTCCTTTTCAGAAATGGAAGCAGGGAGGCAGAGGGCATTGGTGAGGCAGTCCACTGCAGCACGCAAACAGCAACAGAAAGAGGGGGCCTTGACGTTGGCTTCCAAGGTCGTGTCCAAGGGGACGTCCAAGCAGAAGAATGAAGAGAAAGACGATCGTCCACACAAGAAAGGATCGGGCACCTCTGTTGGCAACAAGCAGCCAAAGCAGTCGTCGCCTCCTAAACCCAGCCATAGAGTTGGTAAAGGGTTGATGACGGGGAAAGGTCCCGTCGTTCAGGGAGCCGTTCGTCGTCTACTTACGCATAAGGAGCATGCCGTCGAGATGGTTGAATCAATCATCAAGGAGAAGGACTTGGACCCTTGTGTTGAGCAAACGATTGAAGACTTAGGGGCGTCGGGTCTCTTCGACTGATCTAGGGTATTTCTTTTCCTCAGAATTTGTTTCATTCTTTCATCCATTCCTTTGTTGACAGTTGTCTTGATCTCAAGCATTGGTGCGCATGAAGGCACTTCAAGATAGGTGTGTTGCCTAAGAGGGAGTGATCTGTCGGTATCGGAAGCATCAAAAGATTGAGAACAAGGAGCGGGATTAGTACAAGAAGGCCTTCTATACCCTCAAGGAGGAGCTAACGGCTGTCACTAAGAAGCTGAAGGAGGAATCCCTTCTTCGAGAGGAAGCGCAGAAAGCGAAGGCAGGTTTAGTGACGGAGCTATCGACCCTTCGCGAGCAGATGGAGAAGGCCAAGGCCGACGCCGTAGTGGAGTTGAGGGCTTCCCAGTCCTTTATTGACTTATGCGTCGTTTACTACGGCGACGAATTTGAGGACTACCTGAAGCAAGTTGGTTCTGTCTACCCAGACCTTGACTTGTCTAAGATTTCTCTCGATGATCCCATACCGACGACTCTTGGGGGCAGCGACACCGTTGGTGGAGAGTCCGACGACTCCATTCATACGGAGGAGCAAGGTCCTAAAGACGATGGGGTGATTATTGCCCAACCTGTTCCTGAAGGGCACGTCGCTACTTCGGTCCCATCTGCTGAAAACCCTTATGCTCATGATGCCCAGAACCCATTTGCCTTGGATGCCCCTATAGCTTAGTCCTTTTAATTTTTCTTTAACTTTTTTATGTACCCCGTCTTATTTTCAAACAATAGTAAGTGCCCTCTTGTTTTTGGGCTTTATTGTAAACATTTTCCTTTTTTTATGGGCCTTTATTTAATATTTTGTTATTACATCTGTCGCTTTTAGTCTTGCTATTTTGAGCATGCTTTTGCCATGTGTTGGTTCCTAATTTTGAGACATGTTTGTCCATCCATCTTGGGACTAGTATACATGTTAGGATGCACCTGTCCCCTTGAGGACTTAATGAATTTTCGGGATGAACCCGTCCACTTGGGTGTGCCCGTCCCCTTGAGGACTTAGTGAATTTCAAGGTATCCTCGGGATAAACCTGTCCACTTGGGTGTACCCATCCACTTGGATTTAGTAATTTCAAGGCATCCCTTAAGATGAACCCGTCCACTTATGGACTTATACATACACATGATATATCTGAATAGCTCCTCTTATTGTGATAAATACGTGCATAAGATAAAAATTGTTCTTGAAAAAATGAAAAGCTGCCCTTTGGGCTTAAAAAGTACAGTAGATAGTAAAAATTAGCTAAAAAGAAATAAACTAAAAATGAGGAGTGGTGTTCTTCATGCCGTCGTCTACTGGTAGTATCTGTTCAGGTTCTTGGTGTTCCATGGATGGGGCAACTTTTGTTCGTCTAGCGTCTCTAGGTGGTAGGTGCCTTTCATCTACCATGAAGTGATTTTGTAGGGTCCTTCCTAATTAGGTCTCAACTTTCCCTAGGATGGATCTTTCGTGGCACCCGTGACCTTCTTTAGGACGAGGTCTCCAACTTGGAAATCTTTGCGTCTGACTCTAAAGTTGTAGTGCTTGGCCATGAGATCCTGGTATCGTGCTAACTTTTGTTCAGCTGTTACCCTAACCTTGTCTACTAGGTCAAGCTATAGGCGCATGGCTTCGTCATTCCTACTCTCATCATGGTTCTCCACTCTATAGCTTATGAGTCTGACCTCAGCTGGGATAATGGTCTCGCTCCTGTATGCTAGGCGAAACAGCGTCTCTCTTGTAGGTGTTCTGGCTGTCGTCCTATACGCCCATAGTACGCTTGGCAACTCTTCTGGCCATAAACCATTTCGAGCTGAGTCTTGATGATTTTGAGTAAGGATCGGTTCGTGACCTCAACTTGTCCGTAGGCCTGAGGGTGGGCGGGTGAGGAGTAGTGATTCTTGATCCTTAACTGTGAGCAAAAATCCCTGAACGAGTCGTTGTCGAACTGGGGATCCCGTACCTACAGATGATGTTTCTCCAGACGAAACTTCGTACATTCTTTTCTGTGATGGTGGCCAGGGCTTCAGCTTCCACCCATTTGGTAAAGTAATCTATGTCGACCACTAGGAACTTTAGTTGTCTTATCGCTATTGGGAATGGGCCCATAATGTCCAACCCCCATTGAGCAAAAGGCCATAGGGCCGTCATTGGAGTGAGCTCTTCTATTGGCTGTCTAATGATGTTGCTGAACCTTTGACACTTGTCGTAGGCTTTAACATAGGCTTGGGCATCCTTCTGCATGGTAAGTCAATAGTATCTTGCCCGAATCAGCTTGTGCACCAGAGGCTGTGACCTAGAATGGTTCCTGCAGATCACTTCATAGACTTCTCTCATGACATAATCTGCTTCCTCGGGGCTTAAGCATCTTAGGTACGGGCAAGAGAAGCCTCTTTTATACAAGACATTCTTTATCAGGACGAATCGTGCTACCTGAACCTTTAGCTTCCTTGCGGCCTCCTTACCGTCAAGTAGTGTGCCGTCTTTCAAATAAGAAACTATCGGTGTGGTCCAATTGCTTCCCGAGTCTATTTCTTGCACTCCGATGCCATTTATCAAAGGTGAAAGCTGAACAAAAAAAAGTACCTTACTGGGGATGAGCATTTGTGCTGCTAATGCTACTTTGGCAAGATGGTCGGCTTGCTCGTTCTCTTCCCTTAGGATTTGAACAAACTCAGTTTGAAGGTCGCCTATCTGTTTCCTTACCTGCTCCAAGTATCCCTTCATCCTTTCCCATTTGCATTCGTAGTCACCGTTCACCTGACTTGTGACCACCTGAGAGTCGCAATACACAACCACACTTGTGGCCTTTGCCGCTTTGACGAGATCCAGTCCTACCACTAAAACCTCGTACTCCGCTTCATTTTTGGTCATAGGGAGTCAAATGAACCATGCATTCGATCTCGTCCCCTTCTAGGGAATGGAGCACTATACCTGCTCTGCCAGCCTGCCTGTTAGACGATCCGTTCGTGTGGACACTCCATTGAGAATGCTCTTCTGCCCCCTAGCCCTCTATATTGGTGAATTCTGTAATGAAGTCAGCGACTGCCTGTCCCTTTATGGCAGTACGCGAGTGGTATTGTACGTCGAATTTGCTCAATTCAATTGCCCATAGTGCCATCCGTCCAGCTGCTTCAGGATTACTCATTGCTCGCTGTAGTGGCTTGTCTGTCAGAACGACCACAGTGTGGGCCTGGAAGTGTGGCTTGAACTTACGGGCTGCGGTAACTAAAGCGAAGGCAAGCTTCTCCATCGGTGGGTACCTCTCCTCTGCACCTCGGAGTACTTAGCTAGTGTAGTATACGAGCTTCTACACTATATCTTCTTCTCTGACTAAGGCCACACTGACAGCAACCGGGGAGACTACTAAATAGAGAAATAGCTCTTCCCTCGGTTTTGAGGGACTTAGCAATGGTGGGGAAGAGATGTATGCTTTTAGATTATCGAAAGCTTGTTGACATTCGGCCGTCCACTCGAAGGACTTCTTCAGCATGCGAAAGAAAGGTAGGCACTTGTCCGTTGCCCTTGACACAAACCTGTTTAGCGCAGCAACCTTGCCGTTAAGGCTTTGTACTTCTTTTATGTTTCTTGGTGGCACCATCTCCATTATGGCCCGAATCTTGTCTGGGTTGACTTCAATACCTCTCTGAGACACTATGAACCCTAAGAATTTTCCAACCGTCTCCCCAAATGCACATTTGCTTGGATTGAGCTTCATGTTGTAAGAGTAGAGGGTATCAAAAGTCTCATTGAGGTCGTCTAAATGGTCGTCTTCCCTTCGACTTTTCACTAGCATGCCGTCCATGTAAACTTGGACATTTCTTCCAATTTGATGTGCAAACATCTTGTTCATAAGCCTCTGATACGTTGCACCTGCATTCTTGAGACCGAACGACATTACTTTGTAGCAGAAGAGGCCTTGGCTAGTGACGAACGAAGTTTTCTCCTGATTAGCTTCGTCCAATTTGATCTGGTTGTAACTAGAAAACACATCCATGAAGCTTAATAACTGGTGTCTTGCTGTTGAATCTACCAAGACATCAACCCGCGGGAGGGGGTAGCTATCTTTGGGGCATGCCTTGTTTAAGTCCATGAAGTTTACACACATGCTCCATTTTCCATTGGCTTTCTTGACCATCACTATATTGGTCAACCAGTCGGGGTAGTACACCTCCTTGATGAATTCTGCATCTTGCAATTTGCAGACTTCTTCCGCTATAGCCTTGTCTCGCTCCTAGGCGAATACTCACTTCTTCTGACAGATAGGGGGAAAAGAGGGTGATACATTCAACCTGTGCACCATGACTGAAGGGTCGATCCCGAGCATGTCTTCATGGCTCCAAGCAAAGACATCCTGGTTTTCTCTTAGGAACGCCGTGAGCGCTTGACGAACTGTTGGACTGGCGAGGGTGTCGATCTTAGTTGTTCACTCAAGCCTGGAGTTATCGAGAAGTATCTCTTCCAACCCTTCAAGGGGCTCTGCAATCGTCCGCTGTTCTTCTATGTTCATGGTCTATAAGTGGTCGTCCATCTCTAACATCGCGATGTAGCATTTGCGTGCTGCCACTTGGTCCCCATGTACCTCTCCTACTCCGTACTCAGTGGGGAATTTGATCATTAGGTGATAGGTTGAAGTCACGGCCTTTCACGAGTTGAGGGTAGGTCGGCCTAGCATGGCATTGTACGCTGACGAGCAGTTGACGACAAGGAATGTAACATCCTTAGTAATTTGCCGAGGGTAATCACCGACCGTCACAGGCAATGTGACAATACCGAGTGGGTATACTCTCGTTCCTCCGAACCCAACGAGCGGCGTATTGGTCGGCACAAGCTGCTCTATCTCGATCCTCATCTGCTGGAACGCCAGGTAGTAGAGAATATCAGCAGAGCTTCCATTATCAACTAAGACCTGGTGAGTGTTATAGTCCCCTACCCGTATACTAACGACAAGTGCATCGTCGTGTGGGTGGTGGAGACGTCGAGCATCTTCCTCCGAAAATCCAATTATGGGGTTATCGACCCGTGCCATCTTTGGGACGAAACCCGTCAGCTGGACGTTCTGAACCATCTTTAGGTAAGTCTTACGCGCCTTCTTGGACGAACCGAAAGCTGTGGTGGCCCCTACGATTATTCTTATGTCCCTTAAGGGTGGCCTGGGGTGCTTATTATCCCTTCTAGCAGCCTGCTCCTGTGGGGGTCTGCCCTTTCCTTGCTGACGAATCACTATAGCTTTCCTTGTCTGATGAGAGCTTCAATTTGTTGCTTCAAGTCATAGCATTCAACTGTGTTGTGACTGTGATCTCGATGAAAATGACAATACTTATCCCTAGAACTCTTACTAGGATCTCCCTTCAACTTGCCAGGCCACGTCAAGGCTGCATCGTCCTTGATCCGGATCAGGACCTAGTCGATCGGGGTAGTCAGTGGGGTGAAGTTTACAAACCTTCTAGTAGGGGGTTTGGAGCGCCTATCCTCCCGTCGGTCTCTGGTTCTGGTCGTCTTCCGCCACTTGTATTGCCGTGCATCTTCTTGCCTTTCCCTCTTTTTGGGCTTTCCTCTCAGGCAGCGCGTCTTCTGCGTTCATGTACTTAATGGCTCGATAGAGCACATCCGACATGGTTTTCGGGTCATTTTTGTATAATAAGAACAAAAACTTCCCCTTCTACAATCCATTGGTAACGCAGCAACAAGTATCTTGTCATCAGCTTCGTCTATCGAAAGGGATTCCTTGTTGAAGCGAGTTATGTAAGACCTTAATGTCTCGTTCTCTCGTTGCTTGATGCTCATCAGGCATGCAGTGGACTTGTTATATATGTGCCCCCCGATAAAGTGTGAGGCAAATTGCGCGCTCAGCTCCTTAAAGGTACTAATGGAGTTGGGTGTCAACCTGCAAAACCATACCCTTACAAGATCCTTCAGCATAGTTGGGAAAGCTCAACAAATGATCTCGTCCACCATGCCTTGTAAGTGCATGAGGGTTTTGAATGACTCTAGGTGATTTAAGGAATCCTTTGACCCGTTGTAGGCTTCTACCTGCGGCATACGGAACTTTGGCGGAAGGGGGAATGAAGTGACGGGTGCAGTTAAAGGCAAGTCCGTCTAGTGGACCAACTCGTCGAGGTCGCTTGACACCCATCCGCTCCTTCATCATCTGCATCTCTGCAACCATGTACGGTGGTGCTGTTTCCGCGACGGATGGACGGCTGGTGTCTTGTTGCTCTTGTCTGCTTGGGGCGTTGTTTCTTTCAGGTCCTTCTTGGTCCCTTCTTTCAGCACCGGTACCTTCTTACTTGTCCCCGTGATTGTTGGGTCCTGCTTTCCTTTGGAGTAGTTGCTCCTCCAAGTCGTGGTTTTGCTTGGTGGGCGTTCCACGGCCGCGGCGAGAGTCTGTACCTATCTACTACAATGAGGTTGTTGCTACATTTCCCATAGACGACGCCAACTGATGATGCCAAAAATCGTCAGTAAGTCGCACAGTCCTCACGTGCTCTAGACAAAACCTGCGAAACAAAGAAGAAAAAGACCTCACAGAGAGTACTGGTGTGGTACCGGTCAAATACCATCCGAAGGTTAAGTCAAAGAACTTTTATAACTCTAAAGTACTAGAGCTGAGGTAAATTGTACATACCTTGTTTCGTGAGGGCTTTGGGGTTTTTATAGTAGCGTAGAGTTGACATTTGTTTCTTGGCGGAGAGGGTCTTTCCTTGTAGGGAAGATCCTCATTAATACATGTATTTTGAAGGATCCTTTCCTTGTCGGAATTCCTTTGATTGGGGTTGGTCGTGGGACACAAGACATTTCCATACATAGACATTCATGGAAATCACGCTAAACCATGTTGGACCCATCGGCCTCTTCACCCCATCGGTCATTCGCCTCGTCCAAAGACCTCCTGTCAGCTTCATGGAGACGCTTTGTTTGAAGTCGTGGGGCCGTCAGCCGTATGGTACCGTTGCTTTGGATCTCCGTCTGCTTGTATGAAGCCGACAGGTCTGGAGGGACCGTCGGCTATTCTTACGTGTCATGTCTTGAATCTTATTACGAGAGCACCCTTATCACAGTGGAACATTTTCAAATTCGATCAATGCAAACCATACATAACTATTTTCTTTATGAGATTTCCGAACATGTTGATAAACAACTTGAGGTTTACATAATCTTTTTATCCGTGACAATCGTACTGATATATTGATCCCTATTCTATTCTATTAGTGAGATGTATGTTTCTCAAAATGTCAAAGAAACCCTTTAGAATTCAGATAGGATCAAAAGCCTTATCCCAGCAACTGTGATACTCTTTTCTTTTTCGGTTGCAGTTTTTTGGTTTCACTAATAATAAGCCTCAATCTTGAATGGAAAATTGACATTGGTAGATGTTATGAAATGGCTCGAGACATTGCAACTCTTAAATGTTTTATTTCTTATTTCTTTAGTTTCTACAAACTTGTACAGGTGATACAATAATGGTTTCTCGTCACGATAAAGCTTTCCAATTGTGAATTTTAGGGTCAGCATTCATATGTAATTGTCTTGGTGTCAAATGCATGAGAAAGGCTTTTGATGTTATACTGAGACCACCAGATAGGTGTATGGTGAAAATAAAAATATCGTGTGATTAGTAACGACTAACAATTAAGTAGCATTATTTTTCTCAAAATAAAAAAAAGTAGCATTATTATAATTATAATAATAATAATTATTATTATTATTATTTTTTGTAGATGATCATAAGAAACAGACTTTGCAGAAAGGTTTAGGGAGGTCAAGCCTTCAGTAATACATACATGATACATCACTAAAAGGACAATACTAAACAGCTGTGATGTTGGGATCAAAGTAGTAATCATTTAAAAGTTTTGAAAATAGATCTTCCTATAGTAGTAAAAAAGTTTTGAGGGTAATAAAAAAAGTGGTGTAGACTTCTAATTCTACCGTAGTAACTTTCTCTTGTAAAACAAAAAATTTATAGCATTAAGACCCTCAAAAAATCAACAGAATTTCTAATTTCTAATGGAATTGAGTTCTGAAAACCCATTTTTTGTAAAATAAAAACATTTATAGCATTAAGACCCTCAAAAAATCAAGAGAATTTCAGATTTCTGAGAGTTGAGTTTCTGAAAACCCATGGGACAGTACAACAAATCTGACTTTTTTCAAGGGTCAAAACCCTTGAAAAAGGTATTAAAAAACCTTGAGAAAAGTTATTTTAAGAATCCAATTGACCCTTGATAACCTTCGAAACTTATACCGTCGAAAATGAAATTTTGAAGGCCTTCGAAACTTATACCGGAATTAGTGTTTAGGGATATATTTGATGGACAGGCTAGCGAAATAAGCAATCAACAAGTCAACAACATTATTATACATCCATTCAAAAGGAGAGATATACAAGTGAGGAAAGTTTGCAATGGTGATTTGAACGTTTGTATTAAATTTAATAAAATGGAGTTTATGATCCTTACACCTAAGAGGGAAGAAAATCACAAAAGATAAAAGGGAAGTTTAATGGCATTCAGGTGTTATTGCTTCGAAAAGCCTTTAAAATATAATATATTTATATATATATATATATATATATATATTGTTGGGGGTATATTTGAACCAAGCCCATACAGAATTGGACAGAGGCTCAACAATTGGGAATCCTGTAGAAAAGGCATTAGCTTGAAGATTTTTGGACAAGGATAGATAAAGCAGAACTCAGAACCAAGCTAATTAGGCAACCTGAGAGGCTTTACCTAGAAAAATCTACTACAACTATTGAGCTAAGCACTCTAGGGAGTATCTCACCAATCTAAAGAAGTTTGGTTGGATGAATAGAGAGGCACCATTACAGCCATGGTAGGATTACCTGAGATTACAGACACCATCAGAATAGCTTGGTAAGGTAAGTTCACAAATGAGCTCTAAAGGTAACATTATGGCATATGAATATGCTCAAAATCACTTTAGCCCCAAGCCTTCACATTGATTGCTCACCAACCCTAATCATATCACACTAAATGCTGAACGATTGGGGGTATCATTACTGTAGTCCGAAAATTTAAGAATTAATCCTATCCATTACTCATTCCTCTATGTTGCCCACTTGCCAAAGATGGGTAAATTACATTGGTTTAGTCAGTCCCATTATATGTTGGATTACCTAGGGGGTGTATCATGCAAACTTAATTTTTGCCATTATTACAAAAAATATGGAGTATACCTTTTACTTAAGCTTTCTCATTGTTTGAACAATAGTCTTGCTTTTCTGTTCGTATGCATAAAATTAGTTGGAGTTTGGGATATAAAATTTTGAAGAGTTATGGGATTGAAAGTTACATTTGGCTTGTGAAGGAGATGATGTGAACATACTCATTATTGTTCGTTAAACTTGAACAAGCCGAGTGAACTTAATCTAAGAAGCATGGACAAAAGACACAACAGGATACTTAACACAAAGAGCAAGACTTAGGTACAGTACTTAAGTATTGTTCCTTAGGTTCCCCTTTTGAAATTCTGCCATGTGGATTTTTTTTCATGGAAAGGAAGTGTATTTTTTAGTTAAGTAACCACGTTGCTGAATCTTAAAAGAGGAACCTAAGGAACAGTACTTAAAGTACTGTACCTAAGTTTTGTCCTAACACGAAAACATAACGAATCTTGAATGTCCACATTTGTTGGTTAGGACAAAGCTTTGTCCAAGGCTCCACTGCACTTTACAAGAGGAATGTGTAGACATGTCTGTATTGTATTATAGACAGCTTTTTGTCTATTGCTCTAGTGCACTCAACATTCGACCCAAGCCAAACTCTATAGGAATTTTTGCATTAGGCCAAATTTGAAAATCTTTCTGATTGGAATATTCAATAAGGCCAGATTTGAATCATTTGGACCGATCGCAAACTCATAAGGTTTAAGTCGAGTCGATCTTTTGTTTTTATTTAAGAGCCCAACTAATTTTTTAATTGAAGCCCAACTTTCTCATAAAGAAATGCATTAGCGTTAGAGTGCATTAGGTACATAGTTTCATAACTCAGTGAACATGGGTTTGGGCTGGGTATCGTTTAACTTAATTGGGCTACCTTCTGAACCAATTTTGCAATTTGAATGGGCACATTTTTGGTGTTTTGCATTAAGTCCCATAAAGCTCTGTTTAAATAAATTTTTGCTTAGAATAGTGGCCAAAATGGCCCAATACCACGTTTTTTGGAAATTTTTAGCAAAAAAACACTGTTTCGGAAATAAATAGCAAAGTACCACTTTTTCCAGAACTCGAGTTTCAGAAACTCGAGTTCCTCATCAGTTCTGCCACCGTGGCACTGCTGAGTTGGATTTGTGCGATTAAAAAAAATTATGTGGTACTCGAGCTTGGTAAACTCGAGTACCATGCAACACAGTACTCATGTATAACAAGCTCGAGTACCTTTTATAAATAAAATGCAAAAAAAAAAATATTTCTACAGTACTCGAGTTTACCAAACTCGAGTACCGTGTAAATTTTTGTTTTTTTTGTTTTTTCTTTTGTGTGGGGATAAACAACAAATAAACATAAAGATAAAAATAAGTAGCTTTTTTTATGTTTTTATTTATTTAAATAGAAGCATTGTAAAATATAGAGATTTTAATTTCAAAATATGAATTTAATTTCTACATTAATTAAAATTGTTCATTGTAGCTTTTTTTTATGTTTTTATTTATTTAAATAGAATCATTATAAAATATAGAGATTTTAATTTCGAAATATGAATCTAATTTCTACATTAATTAAAATTGTTCATTGTTTTCTCATAAAAATTGTTTACTGTTTTCTGTATAAACAATTTCTACGATTTTGCATAAAATTATTTTCTGTTCAGCATTATTTAAGAAATTGTTCGCTCTCTTTTTTGCAAAAATTATTTTATGTTCACTATTTAAAAAATTGTTCACTATTTTCTCATAAAACACCTAGTGAAATCGTGTTTTCTAAATTTAAATGCCAAATCTGAATGTTTTTTCATGTTTGAATTTCACAATGATCGAATCTATTTTTCTGCATTGATAAAATATGTTTCTACATTAATAAAATTTGCCCTTTGCACATCATCTTTACTGTATATTCAAATCTGCTTACTGCATTCATAAAATCTGTTTTTTGCATTAAATAAAACTATTCACTGTTTTCTCATAAAAATTGTTCACTGTTTTCTGCATAAATTGTTTTTAGCATTGACACAATTATTGCACTTAAATGGTTTTTGTGTTTTTTAAAATATGTAACCATATGAATAATGGACAAACTTCATGAAAGAAAAATGAATGATTCATATAAATCACCTAATGGTAAATGCCTCGAAAAATTTGAATTTGTAAAAAAGTTCGAATTAGTTGAATGTAGAACTGTTCACTAAGTAAAACTATTTTCTGCATTAAGTAAAACTGTTAACTGTTTTCTCATGAAAATTGTTCACTATTTTCTGCATAAACTATTTCTAGTATTCTGCATAAAATTATTTTCTGTTCAGCATTATTTTAAAAAATGTTCACTCTCTTTTTTGCGTAAATTATTCTCTGTTCACTGTTTAAAAAATTGTTCGCTGTTTTCTCATAAAACACTTAGTGAAATCATGTTTTCTAAATTTAAACGCCAAATCTAAATGCTTTTTCATGTTTGAATTTCACAATGATCGAATCTATTTTTCTGCATTGATAAAATCTATTTCGACATTAATAAAATTTGCTCTCTACACATCATGTTTACCGTATATTCAAATCTGCTTATTGCATTCATAAAATCTGTTTTTTGCATTAAGTAAAACTGTTAACTATTTTCTCATAAAAATTGTTCACTGTTTTCTACATAAAATGTTTTTAGCATTGGCGCAATTATTGCACTTAAATGGTTTTTGTGTTTTTTAAAATATGTAACCAAATGAATAATGGACAAACTGTTCACTGTTTTCTCATGAAAATTGTTCACTATTTTCTGCATAAACTATTTCTAGTATTCTGCATAAAATTATTTTTTGTTCAGCATTATTTAAAAAATTGTTCGCTCTCTTTTTTGCATAAATTATTTTCTGTTCACTATTTAAAAAATTGTTCACTGTTTTCTCATAAAACACCTAGTGAAATCGTGTTTTCTAAATTTAAAAGCCAAATCTGAATACTTTTTCATGTTTAAATTTCACAATAATCGAATTTGTTTTTCTACATTGATAAAATATGTTTCTACGTTAATAAAATTTGCTCTCTACACATCATGTTTACTGTATTTTCGAAGCTGCTTACCGCATTCATAAAATCTGTTTTTTGCATTAATTAAAACTGTTCACTGTTTTCTCATAAAAATTGTTCACTCTTTTTTGCATAAATTATTTTTAGCATTGGCGCAGTTATTGCACTTATATGGTTTTTGTGTTTTTTTTTAAATATGTAACCATATGAATAATGGACAAACTCCATGAAAGAAAAATGAATGATTTGTATAAATCACCTAATGGTAAATGCCTCGAAAAATTTGAATTTGTAAAAAAGTTCGAATTAGTTGAATGTAGCACTGTTCACTAAGTAAAACTATTTTCTACATTAAGTAAAACTATTCACTGTTTTCTCATGAAAATTGTTCACTATTTTCTGCATAAACTATTTCTAGTATTCTGCATAAAATTATTTTCTGTTCAGCATTATTTAAAAAATTGTTCACTCTCTTTTCTGCGTAAAT
Organism: Notholithocarpus densiflorus; assembly: GCA_030021035.2. Taxonomy (NCBI): domain Eukaryota; kingdom Viridiplantae; phylum Streptophyta; class Magnoliopsida; order Fagales; family Fagaceae; genus Notholithocarpus; species Notholithocarpus densiflorus. The sequence goes on from JARYZH020000395.1 coordinate 38,354, forward strand.
TATTCTCTGTTCACTGTTTAAAAAATTGTTCGCTGTTTTCTCATAAAACACCTATTGAAATCGTGTTTTCTAAATTTAAAAGCCAAATCTGAATACTTTTTCATGTTTAAATTTCACAATAATCGAATTTGTTTTTCTGCATTGATAAAATATGTTTCTACGTTAATAAAATTTGCTCTCTACACATCATGTTTACTGTATTTTCGAAGCTGCTTACCGCATTCATAAAATCTTTTTTTTGCATTAATTAAAACTGTTCACTGTTTTCTCATAAAAATTGTTCTCTCTTTTCTGCATAAATTTTTTTTAGCATTGGCGCAGTTATTGCACTTATATGGTTTTTGTGTTTTTTTTTTTAAAATATGTAACCATATGAATAATGGACAAACTCCATGAAAGAAAAATGAATGATTCGTATACATCACCTAATGGTAAATGCCTCGAAAAATTCAAATTTGTAAAAAAGTTCGAATTAGTTGATTGTATAAAATCTTGAAAGTACAGAATAAAATTGTGTAAACTAGATTTCGAATAAAGTAGCGGAAAGATAAATAACACAAAGATATGATCACCCAGGAAACCAAACGGTAAAAACTTGGGGAGGATTTAACCTAGCTATCCTCAAGGTAAAACTGAATCCACTAACTTGAAAGAATCGAAGTTCATACAATAAGACTTACAAACTCCCCGTTTGACTTCTTATTGCTACCCACTAGTAGAACTTATTGACATGACCACGTGCAAGCTCCAAGACCACGAACTCCTAGTGGCGACTCCAGGAATTTTTCTCAGGGTGTTCCTTAAGAAGTATAAATTACACAATTTATAAAATTATTGGGTACGTGGTTTTCTTATCAAATATTTGTTCATAATTCTAGCAAAAGAATAAACAATAAATTATAATTTTATTTGAAATATTAATAAAATTATTAATTATTGTTTTTTAGATGTTTCATTAATTTGTTTGTCTTTTATAAACTATAATTTGTTCATTTGTTGTATTATTATTTCATTAATTATAAAATTATTAATTATTGTGTAGCCTAACATAATTTAATTTGTTTATCTTTTATAATGTATTGGTTAATTAAATTATTAATTAATGTTATTTAGTTGCTTCATTATTGTTTTTTTTTTTTTTTTTCAGGTCAGGGTGGTCCTGGGACCACCCTGGCGTGAACGTAGCGCCGCCCCTACGGACTCCTTCTTTCTTGGATTCACCACTAGATACAAGCACCCACGCTTGTTTTTCTTTAAGCTTCAATGGCAACAACTGAGTTGATCATCAAGGTGTTGATAAGATATCCTCCTTGAAAACCCTAAGCTTTGTGTAAAGGAAAGCTCCTCTAGATCTCACAAGAGATTTACACAAAACAGCAATATGAGCAACATCTAAAACGTGGCTAGGGTTTGCCTTATATACCTAGACAAAACATAAAACCCTACAACGTTTGAATCAGCTAGGGCTGAGTTGGAATTCTGCAGAAAAACGCATCAGACCCGAAATTTGATCGATCCAGCCTAAGCATCGATCGATCGAGCCAGGCCGAAATGCACACTTAATTCTGCAACAGCTTGATTCAACCTTTACATAAAACAACACAACTTTGAGCAAGTCTAAACAAGACTAAACAACTTGTTTTGATCATGGTTTGCCAACAATACAAATTAGAATTCTAAATACATTAATTCTAAGTCTTTAGAACCTTTTATGCAGAAAATAGTGAACAATTTTCATGAGAAAACAGTGAACAGTTTGTCCATTATTCATATGGTTACATATTTTAAAAAACACAAAAACCATTTAAGTGCAATAGTTGCGCCAATGCAAAAAACAGTTTATGCAGAAAACAGTGAACAATTTTTATGAGAAAACAGTGAACAGTTTTACTTAATGCAAAAAACAAATTTTATGAATGCAATAAGCAGATTCGAATATACAGTAAACATGATGTGTAGAGAGCAAATTTTATTAATGTCGAAACAGATTTTATCAATGCAGAAAAATAGATTCGATCATTGTAAATTCAAACATGAAAAAGCATTTAGATTTGGCGTTTAAATTTAGAAAACATGATTTCACTAAGTGTTTTATGAGAAAACAGCGAACAATTTTTAAATAGTGAACAGAGAATAATTTATGCAGAAAAGAGAGTGAACAATTTTTTAAATAATGCTGAACAGAAAATAATTTTATGCAGAATACTAGAAATAGTTTATGTAGAAAATAGTGAACAATTTTCATGAGAAAACAGTGAACAGTTTTACTTAATGCAAAAAATAGTTTTACTTAGTGAACAGTTCTACATTCAACTAATTTGAACTTTTTTACAAATTCGAATTTTTCGAGGCATTTACCATTAGGTGATTTATACGAAACCTTCATTTTTCTTTCATGGAGTTTGTCTATTATTCATATGGTTACATATTTAAAAAAAAAAAAAAAAAAAAAAAAAAAAAAACAGAAAAACCATATAAGTGCAATAACTGTGCCAATGCTAAAAACAATTTATGCAGAAAAGAGTGAACAATTTTTATGAGAAAACAGTGAACAGTTTTAATTAATGCAAAAAATAGATTTTATGAATGCGGTAAGCAACTTCGAAAATACAGTAAACATGATGTGTAGAGAGCAAATTTTATTAACGTCGAAAAAAATTTTATCAATGCAGAAAAATAGATTTGATCATTATGAAATTCAAACATGAAAAAACATTCAGATTTGGCGTTTAAATTTAGAAAACACGATTTCACTAGGTGTTTTATGAGAAAACAGTGAACAATTTTTTAAATAGTGAACAGAAAATAATATTTGCAAAAAAGAGAGCGAACAATTTCTTAAATAATGCTAAACAGAAAATAATTTTATGCAAAATCGTAGAAATTGTTTATACAAAAAACAGTGAACAATTTTTATGAGAAAACAATGAACAATTTTAATTAATGTAGGAATTAGATTCATATTTCGAAATTAAAATCTCTATATTTTACAATGCTTCTATTTAAATAAATAAAAACATAAAAAAAAAAGCTACAATGAACAATTTTAATTAATGTAGAAATTAAATTCATATTTCGAAATTAAAATCTCTATATTTTATAATGCTTCTATTTAAATAAATAAAAACATAAAAAAAGCTACTTATTTTTATCTTTATGTTTATTTGTTGTTTATCCCCAAACAAAACAAAACAAAACAAAACAAAAAAAAAAAAAAACAAAAAAAAAATTTACACGGTACTCGAGTTTGGTAAACTCGAGTACTGTAGAAATTTTTTTTTTTTTTTTGCATTTTATTTATAAAAGGTACTCGAGCTTGGTATACACGAGTACTGTGTTGCATGGTACTCGAGTTTACCAAGCTCGAGTACCACATAATTATTTTTAATCGCACAAATCCAACTTAGCAGTGCCACGGTGGCAGAACTAATGAGGAACTCGAGTTTCTGAAACTCGAGTTCTGGAAAAAGTGGTACTTTGCTATTTATTTCCGAAAAAGTGTTTTTTTGCTAAAAATTTCCAAAAAATGTGGTATTGGGCCATTTTGGCCTAGAATAGTCCTAAATTTGAACTCATTGGACAGTATCATAATAAAGATTTAAGCCCAAGCCCAGCACTGATCTTTTTTATTTTAAGAGCCTGGCGAATTTTTTTAATTGAAGCCCAAACTCAAATTTGTTTGAGCATTCATGATTCGTGAATGTTTAAAGCACAAACTCATCCACTATATTAACATCAAGTAAATACAAATTACAAAATCTGGTACTAGCGTATGTTAATCTAATGAATATTGCGCTTGAGGATTGACTCAAAAACATTAACACCTTCCCATTAAAAAAAAAAAAAAAAACATGAACACCTTGTTACATGTAACTTCACTTCAAATACAATTTATATCATAGCTTATTTCATAACTTGTTAAATCAATAAAATGTGAATGGTAGACAGTCACTTTCACATGAACTTACTACTAAAACCATATATCTTTCCTTTTTTCATCACACAAAACCAACCCCTTCAAGAAGTTGCCGGAAAAAGTGTCATAAGACTTATTATATTCCACATCTATAAATAATAAGAACATGCTCTGCTTCCATTCTCTGTGCTTGATATAGAGCGAGAAAATTAAGGCAAACCTTCAGTAAAAAACCCAAAACTATATTAGTGGAATGGGTAGAAAGAAATTCTTTAACAGTGTTATTGGTATCATTTCAAGTTATATACGAAACAATGGGGAAAAAAATCCATGATACAATACTAGTAGAAGCAAAGGCATACACTGCTTAAAATAATAAAAGAGGGGTAAAGGTGTTTGTTTTGTTTTGTTTTTTGTTTTGTTTTTTGTTTTTGTTTTTTTTTGGAGAAGATAGGGGCGATCTAATATACTGCTTAAAAATCTAGAAGGAAGTAAAGGTGAAAAAAAAAAGGAATAAAATTTCGTTTTATATTGGGTAAACAAGAGAAAGAATAAACAATAGAATTAATTTGTAATAAATAAGGGAGAGAACATAAAAGATGCTATATTAATTAGGATGGCTGAGGTGGCTAATATATTCATTTAGCCGCTAGATTTCCTACAGATCTGCAGTATAAAAAATGTGTAACTTTACAAGAATTACACTAGATATAACTTGAACTCATCTCATATAAGAGCAACTGCATCAGTTGATGCAAATTTTCCTTCTATGTTGCACAAAAAAAACTACTTTTTCTATTTTACACACCCATTTTTACAAAACACCCACATCAGTTTATCTATTCTACACATTTATTTAATAAAATATTTATTCTTTTATAATTTTTTATTATTCTCTCCCTCACCTCTCTCTCACAAACCCAATCTGAAACCCATTTCTAGAATGTTCTTCGCCAAGGACGTCAGGGGTAAAAGAGGAAATTTCGACGTGGGAGAAGAGGGGCAGAATGGGAAATGAGGAAAGAGGAGAGGTCGTGGAGGGAAAAGGAGGTGTAGTTGGAGCTGTAGAATGGGTTGGGGTCGAGGTGGAGGATGGTTTTGGTATTGGTGGAGGCAGCGGCGGCGATCACAGATTCTGGTACGCCTATGCTGAGGACGATTAGATCGAAGTTAGTCAACTCAATTGGAGGGTATGATGAAGGATCTTCGCTCATGGCGGCAAGTGTGATGGACTTGACCGGCAACAATGAAGGGTTTGATGATCGGTGGCAGTGGAGGCATGGTTTGACCAGCGGTAGTGGTGAGAGTGAGAGAATGAAGAAAAGGGAGAGTAAGGTGAGCTGAGAGCAGAGACAAGGAGAGAGTCGGGTGAGAGTGAGAGTGAGAGCAGAGACCAGAGAGAGAAAAAACTAATAAAATATTAAATGCACATGCTACAGTAACCATGCATATATGCATGGTTACTGTAACAATTGTGCATAAATGCACAATTTTACACCCACTGATGTGGGTGTTTTTTTGCTCAAATTGTGTAAAATTAGCCACTTTTTCCATTTTGCACAATTATGTACATACTGATGGAGATGCTATAAGGTTGGGTTCAATTTACACCTAGTGTGTGTTTGGCAAAAATTATTTTTGCCAACTTATTTTACTATTCAGCTTATTTTTGCTACTATTCATGGGCCCCACTACACTTTTTGGTACTATTTGTGTGTCTCACTGTACTATTTCAATTAACTTTTACCTTTATCTACAGTACTTTCAGCAAAAAGTTTTCAATTTCAGCAAAATAAGTGGATCCCAAACAGACCCTTAGTGTAACTTTAAGCAATGTTACATCACTTAATTTTTTTAATTGGATGTGAATTTTGATATATCCACCGTTAAATTACATTATCTTTGTATATTATTAATGGTTTCAAAATGGTCAAAGATCAATAGCCATGTCATCAATCAATTTTTTAAATTCAAGTTTTTGTAGTTTAAAATAATGCATAAAAGATGAGTTTATGAATTGAATGACAAATTCATCTGATTGGCATGAAAATTGGCATACATGTTAAGAATATATAGAATATGTAATTCAACGGTTGGATTTTCAAAATATGAATTAAATAGTAAGTTATTGGGTGGTGTAATATTGCTTAGAGTTACACTAAGTGTGTGAGTGTATCAAAACACAATCTTGGCTATGTATTTGAATGTGTCTATCAATTATTTGAGTAATATCAAGTGTAATTTTATAATGATTTTTTATTATCATGATAATATTCTTTAAGAGAATGAGAAATTTGAATAATATATTTGAAACTTAAAAACTTTAATGGTAAAGATTAAAAGAAAAAAATAGGAAACATATCAAATCGGTCATGTTCAGTTCCCTTCGGTCCATCAAGTCCACTTTGGTTCATTTTTGTCCAATTTGATCCATTCAATCTACTTGGTTCACTTTGGTCCAACTTTTTTCCACTTTAGTCTATTTTGGTCCAATTCAGTCCACTTCGGTTGATTCGGTCCATTTGGTCCACATCTGTCCAATTTGGTCCATTCAGTCTAATTCTGTGTACTTACTTAAGAATTGAAAAAGTCAAGTTTTTGTTGAGAGTACTATAAATTATTTAAGTAATATCAATTGTAATTATAGCATAAGTTTTGGTTATCATAATTGTAAGGACTGGATTTGATTTCCCAATCCAAGTTACGTTTGGACTTATGCTCAAAAAGCCCAAAACAATGAATTTGTAGAGGATGGGTTAAAAAGATTGGGCTTTGGTTAATCAAACAACAAGTTAAATAGATTTGATGGCAAAGTAATGAAGATATTCAAACCTACAATGAAGAATAAATGTCCTCGGCAAAATCCGAAGATACTGGTCCTTCTATAAAATTCTTGAGTATGGTTACAAGTATGGTTTTAGATTGCTACAGTGTTTTTCCTTCCTCTTTCCGATCCCTTGATTCATTGCCTTCCTCTTCTTTTATATTGTCTCCCTTTTTCATCTCCACCTTCCACGTGCATGCCAAACGGTGTGGTGTTGATACTTGTCCTATCAGTACCTCCTTTAAGTCTTCAGAAAATAGCTGTAAGGCTGAAATCCACTGTTCAGGCATCACCTCCACATTAATGCGGCCAGAGAGTTAGCTACAGTGCATTTAATGCGGAGGCAGCAGCTTTTCCTTAAGATATTTTAGGACTCCTCCCCTTTCGATGTCTCTGCAATGCTTATCCGCTCCAACTGAACCTTTGGGATCGTTACCCCTGTTGTCAGACCATCTCTTAAGACCTCGACTTTGCCTAGCCGAGGACTCACTCATCCTCGGCACACTCTTTTGATCCAACATAACCAGAACTAACCTTTTTATTCATCAACACAATCTCTTCTGATGAAGACTTCTCCTCCTCGGACAGATCCTTGTCCTCGGCTTGGGCCATAGGCCCAAGATACAGGTAGGTAGTGAACTCTTAGGCCAAGAGCCCTACAATAGCCCCTCAAGATTCTTCTTTCTGGCTCCTCGGGAAGAAAGAAGGATTTCGACGTCTCCACATTAGCTCCGTGCTCACTTCGTCCTTCCTCTGCTTACTAAGATGCCTTTTTAACTGCCCAAGACACGCTTTTGGCGCTGCGGCGTTCGAGACACATCTTCATTAAATTTTTATGGCCCTTTGTCCCCCACGTTCTACGGCATGATGCGAATCAAACGGCTAGGGGCTTTATTGGGAATCGAGCGGGAATTTTCCCACTCTTTGCTCTCTCCTTGGTATAAATACCTCTTAAATCAATCATTCACTTTACTTTAGCATTCATTTTGTTCCTGCGCACATACACTGAATTCACAAATCTTCCCAACCTAATCTTGTCTCTACAAATACCAAAAAGCCTGACCGAGGACTCCTTCCTTATTTCTGTAAGTCTTTATAAGTCTTTACGCTCTTCCTTTCCATATATATTTTCTTTTTATTCTCGGTGCTTGTTCTCTCCTCGGCTCTATTTTCTTCTCTCAATTCTTCTAGTTTCCTTCGAACTCTTTTAAGAATGGGCAGATTTGAGAGTTTGGTAGACTCTGAGGAGGGAATAGAGAACTTTAGGGCTCAGTATAGGATCCCTCCAAGAGTAGGCATTAGGTATTGTAAGGAGGGACAGTGGCTTACGGATAGGAAAGAGGGAGAGATAGCGATCCCAATGATTGCCTTCATAGAAGGAGGGATGACGATCCCCATGGGCAGAGTCACTAGGGGCTACCTTAGAGCTCATAGATTGACTCCTACTCAGTGTGCCCCTAATATGTTTAGAATCTTAGGTTCTGTAGATGCCCTTAATGAAAAAATGGATTTAGGTCTAACCCACCATGATGTCAATTGGGTCTATAACCTTCACCACCTAAAGGGGCTAGGGTACTACTTGAAATCGAGGCACCCTGAGGTTAGGCTTATCTAATGCCTGCCCGAATCCAACAAAGGGCTGAAAAAGGATTTTCTGATCCTGTCAGGGAAGTGGCATGATGGCCTCCCTTGCCCGACGAGAGAAGGGCAACTAGGTAGGGAGTGAAGCTTAGGAAGATTATTTCACAACTAGTGCTGCTTCTAAGTCTAATGGCTCTTCATTTCTTTTATGATTTTGCAGATAGACATGCTGTCGAGCCAAATTTCAACTTGGTTAACAAGGAGAGCCTAGACAAAATCCTTAAAGCCGAGGTGTTTGTGGTTGAAGATGGTCAGTTATGAGCGGCTCACTTGATCCTAGGGTACAAGCCGATCTCATCCAGCTTCCAAGCGCCTAAGTACGTCATAAAGGCTAGAGACCCCCGCCTTCATCGTATAAGTGTAGCTGTCCCCAATTTTCTCCTCCCTGAAGGCGCTGCGATTCCAGAAAGTACCCTCACCACTCAACCAATCATAGAAGGCACCTCCACCAGTCAACATATCCCCGAGGGCGTGCCCCAAATAACTTTCCCACTACAATAGATGACTAGAGCAGCCACTTCTTCTCGTCCCACCAACACAGAAAAAGAAAGAGTAGTTGAAGTATCTGACTCCGAGGACGAATTTGAAGTCTTCAACCGACCTTCGTCCCCAGAAACTTCAACTCCTGATCTCGGCCCACCATTCTCACCGAGACTTGACGAGATGGGGATACAGCGCAATTCTAAATCCAGTCTGATGGATTTGATAGAGTCCCAGCCGGGGAGGGAGGCACCTGGGAAGGCCCCCCAAACTAAGCCTCCCACTCCTCCTCCTGCCCTGCCCTGCCCTCTCAAACGGCTAACCTAACGAGGAAAAGAGAGCTAAAAGGGAAGGAGGCAGTAAAAGCTGGACAAACCTTCCCTCCTCGCGAGGACGAGGCTCAAAGGGCGGCCAAACAAGCCAAAACGGGACAGAGGGGCGCCGATAAAAGGGGCGATTCCCAGGTTAGGCCTTCAACCTGGCTTCTTGCCCCAATGCTAAATGGGGAACCTCTTTTGGCCAATGCCTTCATCTGCAATTTCCAAGGAGGAGTAGCCGGCTATGTGGCCGATGCCGTGGAGCAAGCTTTGCTGCTCCCCGAGGATATGGCTGAGCTACGAGATATGAGGAGGCATGAGGTTTTTCTTAGCCTCAAAAGATACCTTGCCATGGTTCGTCCTCTTCCTCTTTTCCTAAACTATTTCTCTCTTACTTTCTTTTTCCAATTCTCATTTCCTTCCTTGGCAGGCTGTTCAAGCTTCTTTCCAGGCAGAAGAGATCACCAATTACTGTCATCGGCAGATGAAGGAAGAGGAGGGAAGGCGCAATGCCGCTATAGAGGCCTTTCAAGTGGCCGAGAGGAGCATTCAGGAGCTCAAAAAGAAGTTGCAAGAGGAGGAGAAAGAAAGAAAGTATGCTGCAGCTGCTCTTGAGAGTGCTGAGAAGCAAGCTGAGAGCCAAAGGCTACTACTTTGCAATGCTGAGGATCAGCTGGCTGCCGCTAAAACTCAAATTGCCGTGATGAAGAAGAAATTGGAAAAGGTTGAGAAAGCCAAGGCTCTAGTCGAGAAGGCCAAGGATGAGGCTGAAAAGGCCAATGATGAAGCTGAACAGCATGGATATGATGTTGGGGTGGTGGAGACCGAGGACGCCCTTAGGGCTGAGGTCTCTGCTATATGTAGGACTTACTGTGCCTTGGTATGGGATGAAGCCCTCAACCAAGCTGGGGTTGAGGCTTCTTCCATACTTAGGAAAGTAGATAGTGTCTACTACCCCCCAGTCATACGTCCTTCAAGCTCTTCGGACCCTAAGGCCGACTCAGCATCCTCGGGGGCAGGTGAAAATCAAGGCAGCCTACCCAAAGTTCCTCCTGCAGCCAACACTTCTTTAGAAGGGGCAGAGCAAGCCAAGGACACCACGAAGACAGGGGACGTTCCTTCAATGGCTCCAAAGGACCTCCCCAAGGAACAAGAAACTTCTCAAAACATGGAGTTAGTGTTGGCAACCCTTTCCATCCTCCCAAAGGAGGATCCTAAAGAGAAAACCATAGTGTCCACCTCGGCGGCGAATACCCAACCTCCCAAGGATCCGAAAGAAAAACTTGTAATAAAATTGAAGCAATAGGCAGCCTTTTTCTAGTTTCTGAATCCTGTATTTGCATCAAGCTTTTGTAATCCACTTGCCTTTGTTAGAGGCTTAATCATCAATGAAAATTTGCAAACTTTTCCTTTCTGACTTTGGTGTTAAAGTTGCTTCTAATTTAACCTTTGCTCGCTTCAAATCTTTGAGAAAAGAAAAAACGTGATAATAGGGCATATCTGGAATTACAAATCTGTCTAAGTGACAGCATAAATTCCACACGCAACATGATCAATATTGAAGCAAGTGAAATATACTAAGTTTATTACCTCAGCAAGGCATAACTCTAATTTTAAGAACCTGCACAACATTGTGATGCGCACACAGGTTTTAAAGTGACTCTTTTCTTTACTTAAAAATAGTTTTATAAGATCAAAGAGACAATCCACTTTTACATAGACATAGGCATGCCTGTAAATGCTTTAAGTGATGCTCATGAGCATCTGATTGACATTCTTATTATAGCGAAAATCATTGCTGCTTGGAGTGATTGTACCTATATTAAAGTAACCAACGAGGAACACCTATTTACCTTAAACGTGTAGCCCGAGAAGTCCGTAATAACTAAGGCTTTGCCTTGACATCTGGCAAACTGATAAAAAACGATAAATTTCCCAAAGTAGGTGGTTCGAGAGACCAGGCGTAGCTTAGGTTTTGTTTGATACTTAGATAGATGTCAGGGAGTATTAATTTACCCAAGGTATGTAGTTCGAGGATCCAGGCATGACCGAGGTTGTGTTTAATACTTAAAAAGATGTCATAATGTGTCAATTTTCCCAAAGCAAATGGTCCGAGGATCCAGGAATAGCTAAGGTTCTGTTTGATACTTAGATAAATAACTTGTAAGACATCAATTTTCCTAAGGTATGTGGTCCGGGGATCCAGGCATGACCAAGGTTCTGTTTGATGCTTAGATAGATGCCCAGGAGTATTAATTTACCCAAGGTATGTGGTCCGAGGATCCAGGCATAGCTAAGGTTTTGTTTAACATTTAGAAAGATAACTGGTAAGACACCAATTTTCCCAAGGTATGTGGTCCGACGATCTAGGCATGACCAAGGTTCTGTTTGATGCTTAGATAGATGCTATGGAGTATTAATTTACCCAAGGTATGTGGTCCGAGGAGACAGGCACGACCGAGGTTCTGTTTAATACTAAAAAAGATGCCATAATGTGTTAATTTTCCCAAAGCAGATGGTCTGAGGATCCAGGCATAGCTAAGGTTCTGTTTAACACTTAGAAAGATAACTTGTAAGACACCAATTTTCCCAAGGTATGTGGTCCGAGGATCCAAGCATGACCAAGGTTCTGTTTGATGCTTAGAAAGATAACTTATAAGACACCAATTTTTTCAAGGTATGTGGTCCGAGGATCCAGGCATGATCAAGGTTTTGTTTAATGCTTAGATAGATAGTAGAGCGCATGACGCATAATATAGTAGACGCAAATGTGGTGAAAAAGGCTTTTACTAATAATAATACATTCTCAGGTTATTTACATTCCAGGGACGTGGTACAGCTTTTTCATCTAGATCTTCAAGGTGATATGCCTCTATTCCGGCTACAGAGGTGATACAATATGGCCCTTCCCAGTTAGGCCCCAATTTTCCCCATGCTATGTTTCTTGCAGTGCCTAAAACCTTTCTTAAGACCAAGTCTCCAACGGTCAGTGGCCTTAGCTTTACGTTAGCATCATACCCCTGCTTGAGCTTGTGCTGATAGTAGGCCAACTGGACCATGGTATTCTCTCTCCGTTCTTCAATTAGATCCAAACTTCTCTCTAGTAGCCCATCATTACTGCTCGGAGCAAAGGTACTTGTCCTCAGCGTAGGGAACCTCGTTTCTAAAGAAATGACAGCCTCAGCCCCATAAGTCATTGAAAAGGGCGTTTCCCCAGTAGACTTCCGAGGTGTAGTCCAGTAGGTCCAAAGGACTTGTGACAGCTCCTCGACCCATTTCCCTTTCGCATCATCCAATCTCTTCTTGAGTCCGCTCACTATAACCTTGTTGACAGCCTCGGCCTGCCCATTCCCCTGAGGATATGTCGGGATGGAATATCTATTTGCTATTCCTAAGTCACAGCAATATCTCCGAAAGGCTTTACTGTCGAACTGAAGTCCATTGTCCGAGATGAGTGTATGAGGAATTCCAAACCGGGTGACGATATTTTTCCAAAGAAATCTTTTTGCATCCATGTCCCTGATATTTGCCAGTAGTTCAACTTCAACCCATTTGGTGAAGTAGTCGGTGTCGACCAGCAAATACCTTTTGTTCCCTGCTGCCTTGGGGAAAGGCCCTACAATATCCAAGCCCCATTGAGCAAAATGCCAAGGACTAGTTAAAAGATTAAGGACCCCTCCAGGTTGGTGAATGTTTGGGGCAAATCTTTGGCATTGGTCACGCTTCTTTACGTAGTCTTGCGCTTCTTTCTGCATATTCGGCCACCAATAGCCCTGTGTGAGGGCCTTGTGAGATAAAGATCTGCCCCCCATGTGGCTTCCACAGATTCCCTCATGTAACTTTTCCAAGAGTAGCCCAACTGCTTTAGGGTGTACGCATAGTAGATATGGACCAGAAAAGGATCTTTTGTATAGCTTTTAATCCTTGGACAGCCAGAACCGAGGAGCTTTCCTCCGTATCTTGTCAGCTTCAGATTTATTCTTCGGCAAGACATCTTCCTTAAGGAATAGTACAATAAAGTCCATCCAGCTAGGACTTGCCTTTATTTGATGAACACGACCCACACCTCCTTTTGCTTCAGAAGGTTTGCATAAGGCCTCCACAAGGATTACCCGGGGTAGACTTTGTGCCGAGGAGGTTGCCAGTGTGGCAAGGGAGTCCGCATGTGTATTTCTACTTCTAGGAACTTGTGACAAACTAAAAGACTCAAACCCATACTGTAAATGTCTAACCTGGTTTAAGTAACCCATACTGTAAACCCATACTGTAAATGTCTATTTCTACTTCCATCACTTTCCCACCCATTTTCTGAACCATGGTCATCCCTACTAGAAGAGCTTCATACTCGGCTTCATTGTTTGTAGCCGAGAAGCCCAATCTTAGGGATTTCTCAATTGTGATCCCTTCCGGGGATATCATCACCAACCCCACTCCACATCCTCTATGATTAGCTGCACCGTCAACAGAGACCTTCCAAGACAAAGGTTCTTGTACAGAGATTACTCCAACCGATTTTCCATCCATGTTTTGCTCTTCTAACCTATTTTCCGATGGGGTCTCGGCAAACTCTGCCATCAGGTCGGTGAGGACTTGACCCTTAACAGAGGTGCGAGCCATGCACTTAATGTCAAAAGCCCCTAGGATCGTACCCCATTTGGCAACTCTTCCGGTGTAATCAGCTTTCCAGAGTAGAGATCTAAGCAGGAGCTGGGTCAGGACAACGACCGTGTGTGATTGGAAATAATGGGGGAGCTTACGCGTACCATGTACCACAGCTAGAATGGCCTTCTCAAGTGGCAAGTATCAAACCTCGGCCTCATGTAGTGACTTGCACACGTAATAAACTGACCTCTGCACACCACTGTCAACCCGGATCAGCACCAAACTTACTGCGTGGGATTGCTACCGCGATGTACGCAAATAGAACCTCATCCACTTCGGGCCTGGACATAATAGGTGGCGTTGAAAGGTACTTTTTCAACTGCTGGAAAGCCAGGGCACATTCTTCAGTCCATTCAAATCCTTTCCACTTGTTCAACAACTGAAAGAAATGCCTACACTTGTCTGCTGACCGAGAGATGAATCGGTTTAGAGCAATAGTCATCCCAGTTAGCCTCTGGACCTCTTTGGGATTCCAAGGTGGTTGCAGGTTGTTAATTGCCTTGATCTGGTCAGGGTTAACCTCAATTCCGCGGTGTGTGACCATGTAGCCCAAGAACTTCCCTAATCTGACACCAAATGAATACTTGGAAGCATTAAGTCGCAGCTTGTGCCTCCTCAAGATCTCAAAAATATTTCAGAGGTCATCGATATGCTCAGATTCCAACTTGCTCTTGACCGCCATATCATCTATATAGACCTCGACGTTTTTCCCTAATTGTGGCTCAAACATCCTGGTCATTGTCCTCTGGTAGGTAGCCTCTGCATTCTTCAAACCAAAGGGCATCACCTTGTAATGGTAATTCCCAATAGGGGTGAGAAAGGCTATCCTTTCTTGTTCATCAAAGGCTAAAGGTATCTGATGGTACCCTTGAAAGGCATCCAAAAAGCTCATCCGAGGATGGCCTACAGTTGCGTCCACCAGTTGATCAATCTGAGGCATGGGGAAGGGATCTTTTGGGCAGGCTTTGTTCAAATCCGTAAAATCTACACATACACGCCACTTCCTATTCTTCTTCTTTACTACCACTGTATTAGCCAGCCATTCAGGGTAGAACACCTCTCTAATAGCCCCAGCCCGCTTGAGCTTCATCACCTCGTCTTTAACGGTGTCAGAATGATCCCTAAATGAGCACTATGGTGGTTGTTTCTTGGGGGTGACAGATGGATTAATGTTAAATGATGGCAAATGAAACTCGGATCCACCCCTAGAGCCTCGTAAGCATTCCAAGTGAACACATCAACGTTCCTCTTGAGAAACTCTACCAACCCTTCCCTTTCCCAAGGTAGTAGTTGAGCTCCAACGTGAAAAAACTTTTCCGGGTCATCCCCTATAGTAACTTTCTCTAAATTTTCACATTCCGCATTCTCGGCTTGCCTCTCCACAGGTGTAGCCGAAGACTTTGACTGCTATAAACCTCCTTTAGCGAAGGACGAGGACTCAGCTGCAGACTGGTGCAAGATTGCAGACATGGGGCGCTGCCTAGCCATGGACTAGTTTCCCTCCAGCTCCTCAATCCGGTCCCCGGATGGATACTTTACCTTCTGATTCATGGTCGAAGATACAGCCTAGGGCGTGAAGCCAGGGTCTGGCGACTATGGCCGTGTAGGGAGAATAGGCCTCCACTACAATGAAGTCCACCTCCACCACTTCGGAGCCTGCCTGCACGGGCAACCTAATTTGACCTTTTGGAATGACAACTTTTCCATCAAAGCTCACCAAAGGTGAATCATAGGCTGTCAAGTCCTCGGGCTCCAAGTTCAGCCCCTTGTACAAATCGGGATACATGATCTCTACGCCACTGCCATGGTCTACCAGTACTCTTTTTACATCATACCCTCCTATCCTGAGGGTCACCACCAAAGCATCATCATGTGGCTGGATGGTCCCTACCTTGTCCTCATCCAAAAAACTGAGCACCGATCGAGCATCCACTCTAGCCCTCTTTGGTTCAGATTCAGTGTCCTCGGCTAGGAGCCGAGCTACAAACATTACCCTGGATGGTTGAGAACCCGTCCTCCCAGGTGCGGCAAAGATGACATTAATTGTACCTAACGGGGGCCTTGAAGAAGCATTCCCCTGAACTCCTAACCTTGATTGGTTTCCTTGCCCGTTGGGATGGTACAAAAGATGTTGTAACCTTTCCTCCCTTACCAATTGTTCAAGATAATTCCATAGAGTTCTGCAGTCCTCGGTGGTGTGCCCTCGCTCTTGGTGATATTGGAAATGAAGGCTTTGATTACGTCTCGAGGGGTCTTCACTCATCTTGTTCGGCCATTTGAAGTATGGCTCATTCTTGATCTGCTCCAAAACTTGATGCACCGGCTCTCGGAACACTGTGTTAACCACCTGAGGAGCTGTAGACCCAGATTGCCCAGTAAAATCCCTCTGGGGTCTGTTATTATTATAGTGGTCCAACCTGAAATCCCTCATCTCCTGAGGGATAACCTTGCCCTTTGCCTTATCTTGCTGTTGGTCCTCTTCAACCCTTTTGTACTTGTCAATCCGATCCATAAGTTGGCTTATACTGGTAACAGGTTTCCCAGTCAAAGACTTCCTCAAGCCGTGCTCGGTAGGCAGGCCGAGCTTGAAAGTGCTGATGACTACATCGTCGAAATCACCATCTATCTCGTTGAACATCTCCCAATATCTGTCCGAATATGTCTTCAGGGTCTCTCATTCTCTCATGGACAGAGATAAAAAGAAGCTAAGGGCCGAGGAACCCGGCTACATGTAATAAAGCGGGATCCAAACGCCTGAGTGAGTTCCTTGAAGGAATCAATGGAACCTGCCCTCAAACCATCAAACCACCTCATCGTCACAGGCCCCAAACTGGATGGGAATACCTTGCACATCAAGGCCTCGTTCTTGGAATGTATGGCCATCCTCTGATTGAAATGGCTAACGTGTTCCACAGGGTCTGTCCTACCATTATACATGGTGAATGTGGGCTGTATAAATTGCTGAGGAAGTTTCCCTCCCTCAATTGAACGCATGAAAAGGGAACTGGAAATTCGGTTGAGTGCTTTACTCATAGCGTCGTTGCCCAAGCCTACCGAGGACGAATTCCTGTTTCTACGTTTATGATGATAGTCCTCGTCGTATGAGAAAGACTCACTAAGGGGAGTCCTCGATCTGCGTCTATAGCTGCCATCCTCCTCCCTATAAGAAGAAAGGTAAAAAATGGACGGAGCTCGCTTCCGCCGTTCATGGCGCAAGCTTCTCTTTAGGTGATCAATCTCCTTCTGTATGGCTCTGGCATTTTCCTCACGAGAGACGTGGCTCTTACCCTGAGATTAGCTCTTACTGGTATGGGCAGTATGTACGCTTCCTTCCCGGTCCTTTCTCCGTTCAAGTTCACGGAAGTGATCTTGATGCTGGGACCCCATAGACTTCGCCTGGTGTGGTCCAGAATCTACCATCACTAAAAGTTGGATTCCCAAAATCACCAGTATTCCCCACAGACGGCACCAATTGTAAGGACTGGATTTGATTTCCCAATCCAAGTTACATTTGGACTTAGGCTCAAAAAGCCCAAAATAATGAATTTGTAGAAGATGAGTTAAAAAGATTGGGCTTTGGTTAATCAAACAACAAGTTAAATAGATTCGATGGCAAAGTAACGAAGATATTCAAACCTACAATGAAGAATAAATGTCCTCGGCAAAATCCGGGGATACTAGTCCTTCTATAAAATTCTTGAGTATGGTTACAAGTATGGTTTTAGATTGCTACAGTGTTTTTCCTTCCTCTTTCTGATCCCTTGTTTCATTGCCTTCCTCTTCTTTTATATTGTCTCCCCTTTTCATCTCCACCTTCCACGTGCATGCCAAACTGTGTGGTGTTGATACTTGTCTCATCAGTACCTCCCTTAAGTCTTCAGACAATAGCTGTAAGGCTGAAATCCACTGTTCAGGCATCACCTCCACATTAATGCGGCCAGAGAGTTAGCTACAGTGCATTTAATGCAGAGGCAGCAACTTTCCCTTAAGATATTTTAGGACTCCTCCCCTTTCAATGTCTTTGCAATGCTTATCCGCTCCAACTGAACCTCTGGGATCGTTACCTTTGTCGTCAGACCATCTCTTAAGACCTTGGCTTTGCCTAGCCGAGGACTCACTCATCCTCGGCACACTCTTTTGATCCAACATAACCAGAACTAACCTTTTTATTCATCAACACAATCTCTTCCGATGAAGACTTCTCCTCCTTGGACAGATCCTTGTCCTCGGCTTGGGCCATAGGCCCAAGATACAGGTAGGTAGTGAACTCCTGGGCCAAGAGCCCTACAATAATAATCTCCTTAATAGTATGAGAATTTGAATAATAACTTTAAAACTTAAAAATTTTAGTTATACCAAAAGAAATTAGGAAAATATAATGCATAATAACAATAGTTAGAAGAATATGAACCGTTTCAAATAATAATAATAATAATAATTGTAAGTAATAGGAAAACGAAGGCCTAAGCCCACTAAGAACAGTGATGCCTTGTCCTTCAAACCAAGCCCAAACAATAGAATTTCTATAGAGAGTGGGAAAACAATTCAGGTGCAATCCAAAACTAAGCAGAAGTTTAAGGCCGAAGAGTACAAAGTAATAGAGAGATGTGATTCAAGTAGTTATTAAGAATAGTTCTTTCCTCGGGTTTGTCCGAAGATTGGGTTCTTATGCATGAACATTCCAGACCTTACACAAAATTCACACTGTTTATCTTTCTCTCTCTCTCTCTCTCTCTGAGGAAAAAATGTTCAACCACTTATCTGGAAGGTCCCCCTCCCTTATATATCTTTCCTTCTTAAATCCCAGCACTTCACCTGTATGCCTCATGGCTATTCTCAAGATACTTGTCCCATTAAAGCTCTGCTAAAGGTGGTAGAAGGGGATGAAAGCTGTGAAGTTGCTGTTCAAGTGTCATTTTCACATTAATGCAGTTGATAAGATTGGTATATGGCATTCAATGCGGAGGTGGAAAGTTCCTTTTTCAAGAAGCTTCTTCTTACATCCTTCACCCCACTATGGTTATTCATAAGACGCACAATGCCCATGCTTCTGATTTCCTCCTCGGGTTAACAAGATCTTCGAAGTTTTACTTAGCTCTTTGGAATAATTTATGCAATCTATTCTTCTTCGGTCCTTGGACCCTCCACAATAATAATAATAATAATAATAATAATAATAATAATAATAATAATAATAATAATAATAATAATAAAAAAGTGAAAAATTACAAAATTATATATTTGTAAAAATAAAGTGATGAAAAATACTTTTTGAAATTGTTTAATTTTTAGGAATAACAAATTATCTACAATAAAATTTAGAGAATAAATTAAAAATATTTAGTATAAGTTTGTTATGAGTTTTGATTCTCATGATAATCTCCTTTAAGAAAAATGAAGAATTTAAATAATTTATTTGAAACTTACAAAGCTTAGTTGTACCCAAAAAAAAAAAAAAAAAAAAAAACATAGTATACTATAACATAATTTCGTAGAATATGAACCAACTTATACAGGAATAATATCAATCAAACACACCCAAAAAAAAAAAATGATATATTGGTAGAGATAGAAACATAAAAATAATTTTAGAAATTGTTTAATTTTTAGGGAGAACAAAATTATCTTCAACAAATTTTAGAGAACAAATTATACATTATATTACAAATTATACATGGACCAATGAGCATAAGATACTTGGCCCAATGAGCATGAGATAATGAGAAATTTCATGGGAGTGGAACGCACAAAATTTGTTATTTGAGGTACGTAATTTTTATTGGGATGACCCTAATCTTTTCAAATATTGCCCTGACCAAATAATGAGAAGATGTGTCCTAAATGATGAAATTGTTAACAGCACCAGAAACCCTTATCGAATAACAACGTTAAGCTTGCTCTACTGCATAACACAATTAAAATAAACAAATTTGAAATGATTAACCATCTTCACTGAAAACATACTCAAAAAAATGAAACATCAGCAAAATCTTATCATATGAAATACCTGCAACTCATTAATTTCCTCATGGGTGAGTAAACATTCCGTCAACCAATATGCAATCCTATAACAGTGACTGGCCATTCCTTTCCTGTAGGGGAAATTGTCTATTAGTAGCACCTGAGAGTCGCAAAGTTTAGTCAGGCCGGCCTAACCTAATTTGAGGCCTAATGCGAAAGATTGATGTAGGGCCTTTTATATATAAATATTAATAAAATAAAATTATTTAATATTAATCAAATTGAGGTTCATTTGATGTATTAAATACATAATTTAATGAATAATACTAACTAAAACTAAGGTTAATTTTATATAGAGAATTGAATATCATAGTTGAAAAATAAATTTAACAAAAAGAAAAAAAATATTATTTTTTAAAAAGAAATTAATTTATCTTGGATATATGATGATACATAGTTAATTACATTTATAATCTAATTTATAATCTATGATATTAATTGATGTGTGGCTTTGTAATAGATTAGTTTACAAATATTAAAATTTCAAACTATTATGGAAGATTAATAATCATTGATGATCTAACACATTTGCAATTTTTTTTTAAAGCCTTGTTAGAAATAAAAAAGAAAAATGTTAAAGGTACAACAAAATGTTCACATTATAATGTGACAATAACAGTAATTGATGGGCTTCAATAATGTAATAAATGAATATTTAAAATACTTTTTTGTGATTGGTAACATGTCAATTTGTAAATCTATAGTAAAATTTGCGATATCCCAACATCACTAATAATAAAAGTGCACAACCATTTGAAAAAATTCATAATTTTTACAAAATTTTGGGCCTTTTACAATGGAATGGGGGTCTTTTTTTGTAACGGGTAAATATTTTTTGTGGTGGGGCTTTAGGCCTAGGCCTTGGGCCAGCCCTGAGTTTAGTTTTAGAGAAGCTTTAGAGGCAATATTTAGTTTCGGTCGAGAAGACTTATTGGTGAGGTATATGATCCATTCCTTTAGAGATCAAACTTAAGCGATGTTCTATATAATGAAATTTTGATATTTAGCAATTTCAAAAAGTAGGACATGGATGAGCATTCACAAAACAATTTTTTTTTAAAGGTAAACCATACACAAAATAAATCTTAACTTGCCAATGATATCTAATGGATTGATTTTTCATAATGCTGAGGTATAGGAATAAATTGAACTAATTTTAGCCCTAACCTTAAGATTGATTCCCATAGCACTCTCATGGTCAACCATTCAACATGGATGAGCTCAAAGAACCTTTGACAAGAGTTTTAAGGTAATTGCAATTGTCATTTGAGAAGAAAGTCTCGATGCCAACTTAATATATATATATATATATATATATTTATATATGGTATTTAGTTTGTCTTATAACATATCACCTTCACCTTTGATCATAAACACAATCTTTTTTGTAATGACTCACTAAATATTGTCCAAAAAAAAGAGTAGACGCAAACATTCATATTATGTACATGTGTCAGCAAACATGTTAAATTAAGCATGGAGTTCTTTTCAAAAAATCTCAACATTGAAAGGGAACTGTACTTTATATGTAAATATTCAACTCTAATTATTCTACAATGCAACCTTTGCTTTAACTCAAAATGAGGGATAATGGAAAGGAGCAATACGTTTAGGCACTAACTTTTAGAAAGATTTTGGAATATAAATGGAAAATGGCATAGGACATTTCTTATGGGATGATGGGGGTATCCTTTTAGTCAAATATGAAGGGACTATGCTTTTACTCGGTTGAGCTGGGTGATAGAGTGTAATTAAAGTGTGCGTGTGTTTAGCAGTAAGTTTGTTTCTAAAAAAAAAAAAAAATCTTAAAATCTTACAATTTTACGATCCCATGGATTAACTTAGATAATAAAAATCCCAACAAAATCATGGTTAGGATTGTAGGATCCGGGTCCCTCGTACAGACTTTTACCAACCAAATTACAAGATATTGAACTGTCATCTAGTGAGGTATACACAAGGGACTTAAAAGATGCAGAGATCATTTAATTGTTTTAAATTTTGAATGAGCATAAAGTAATGATTGGTTGGATTGGTTGGATTGGTCAAGGGCCTGGTTGGAGCTATTGCTGATTAGTACTTGTTTGATTGGGCTCATGTGTTGGGTCTTACAAATTGCTACTTCCTTTTAGAATTCACATATTCACTTTCATTTTGTGCATAATTCTTTTATAAATCTCTTAGGTTACGGTATGCTCATCATTATGAGCATGAAGTAATCTATTGTTTTAATAAATTATTGTTCCCTATAATGGGAAAAAATGATTCGTTCTTTCGGGAAGAGGTGTTTATGATGCATATTCCAAGTTAATCACGGTATTGGATTTTGTTACAATTATAAGCAAAGAGAAAATTTGGCAAAGGTTTGACATTTTCTAGCAACATTTGTTATCTAGGGTAATGGTACAATGTTGTATTTGAAATTTTTATAGGTACAATGTTGTTGAGTGTCTTTACAACCATCCCACAATGCAAATACTAAACATGAATGCAGAGAAAGAAACTCAGCAAACCCAGCAAATGGATCTTAAATTATTGGATATTGATTGTAGTAAGGAACAATAAAATCTGAAAAATTCAATGCATCAGACTGCAACAGCCAATGGCATTCCCATAACAGTATAACAAGAAGAATAGAAAACCAACCCAAATTGCCAAGTACATACACAACAAAAATACAGCATAATGAGAAACTATACAAGACCATCCAGTACGGAAATTGCAAATGCAAAGAGTGCCCATCATAATTTGAACAAAAAAGTTCATAATTTGGGACCAACCCAATTGTGATGATGCAATAATTTCAATGTTACATTGCAATTCAAATCACTATTACATTATAAAACTATTATGTATGTGGTATTTCTCAAATATAGCAATTGACAATGTGATCCACGGGGAATTGGAAGCTTATTAGGGAATTCACATTGGGTGTGTTAAAAACTTAAAAAGTTAAAAATAACCAAAATGCTATTTTAGCACCCTAAATACCAAAAAAGGCACTGTCCAATGAGCTATAGCTAAATTTTTTTTAACTTGCTGCTATAGAAAATTGCTACCTTTAGAGTCTACAGAAAACCCACTTTGATTTTGAAATTTGAATGGTATTTTCTTTTTCTAAAAAAAAAAGTATTTACTATTTCCAACGCCGATAAAGCCACACAAAAACACACAGCAGAGTTATCCAAAAAGAAAAGAGAAAAAAGAAACACACACAGAGCAAGGTGAAACCCAGAAAAACCAACAGACCCAAATCGGAAAACACAGCAAAAGTGAAACCCAGAAGAACCAACAGACCCAAAATCCCACTGTTGCAGATTCAGAGAACAGATTAATATAAGGGGTAAATTCCTTTCAAATTGTACCTTTTTTTTTTTTTATAATCCTTTTCTCATTGTACTTGTTCATACATCATATATACATTTTCTTGTACACAATCAAGATTTGGTACGTTCTTCGATTTTCCATTGAATTTTCATGAGTTTGTACATTCAACAAATTCGAATTTTTTAAAAAATTCGGACGATCTTTACATATAATGTACATAATTTTCCAATGAATTTTCACAATTTGGTACGTTCTTTGAATTTCCATTGAGTTTTCACTATTTTGTTCATTCAACGATTTCGAATTTTTCAACAAATCTGGATGATCAATACATTAGCACACAGTTTTCCATTTTATTTTCACGATTTTGTACATTCAACGAATTTTATTTTTTCAACAAATTTAGACTATCTGTACATATAATTTACACAATTTTATTTTGGACTTTAAAGATTTTATACTTTCAACGAATAATTTTTGTTTTTTTTCAAATTCGAACGATCTATACATCTAATGTACACAATTTTCCCTTGAATTTTCACGATTTTGTACTTACAACGAAATCAAATTTCTCAACAAGTCCGAAATATTTGTACATCTAAAGTACACAATTTTCCATTGAATATTCATGATTTGGTACATTCTTTGATTTTCCATCGATTTTTCCCGAATTTGTACATTCAACGAATTCGAACTTTTTTACAAATCTGAACAAACGATACATCTGATGTACACAATTTTCCATTAAATTTTCGTGATTTTTTACTTTCAACGAAAACAAATTTCTCAACAAGTCTGGACTATTTGTACATCTAATGTTCACAATTTTCCATTGAATTTTCAAGATTTGGTACGTTCTTCAATTATCCAGTGAATTTTCATGAATTTGTACATTCAACGAATTCAAATTGTTTTACTAATTCAAACAATCTATATGTCTAATGTACAAAATTTTCCACTGAGTTTTCACGATTTTGTACATTCAATGAATTTGAATTTTTAAACAAATTCATATGATCTATACATCTAATGTACATAATTTTTCATTTAATTTTCACGATTTGGTACGTTCTTTGATTTTCCATTGAGATTTCACGATTTTGTACATTCAACGATTTTGAATTTTTCATCAAATCTGGATGATTAGTACATTAGTACACAGTTTTCCATTGAATTTTCATGATTTTGTACATTCAACAAATTTAGACGATCTGTACATCTAGTGTGAGTTTGGATAGCATAAACAGCCCTGGCATTTGCGTTTGCGTTTCATTTCTGTCGGTCCCATGCACTATTCACGGGACCCGCAAGTACGGAATTTAGCAAAATCAACTTTGAAACTGGGTCCCATGGCACTATTCATACATTTAAAAATTATTTTGTTACAGTGTTTTCAGTTTTCAGTTTTCAGCAATGAGCAGTATCCAAACAGACCCCTAATGTATATAATTTTCCATTGAATTTTCACGATTTGGTACGTTCTTCAATTTTCCACTAAATTTTCATGATTTTACACTCTTAACAAATTCGAATTTTTCAAGAAATTCGGACTACCTATACATCTAATGTACACAATTTTTCTTTGAATTTTCACGATCTGTACATTTAATGTACATGATTTGTACATCCATTGAATTTTCACGATTTTGTACATTCAACGAATTTGAATTTTTAAACAAATTCATACAATCTGTACATCTAACATACATAATTTTCCATTGAGTTTTCATGATTTTGTACTTTCAACGAAATCAAATTTCTCAAGTCCGGACTATTTGTACATCTTACGTACGCCTTCACGATTTGGTACGTTCATTGATTTTCCATCGATTTTTCCTGAATTTGTACATTCTATGAATTCAAACTTTTTTACAAATTCAAACGATCTGTACATCTAATGTACACAATTTTCCATTGAATTTTCACGATTTTGTACTTTCAACGAAAACAAATTTCTCAACAAGTCTAGGCTATTTGTACATTTAATGTTTACAATTTTCCATTGAATTTTCATGATTTGGTATGTTCTTCAATTTTCCATCAAATTTTCATGAATTTGTACATTAAACAAATTCGAATTTTTTTACTAATCCGAACGATCTATACGTCTAATGTACAAAATTTTCTATTGAATTTTCACGATTTTGTAAATTCAACGAATTCAAATTTTTAAACAAATTCATACGATCAGTACATCTAATGTACATAATTTTTCATTCAATTTTCACGATTTGGTACGTTCTTCGATTTTCCAATTGAGATTTCACGATTTTGAACATTCAACGATTTTCGAGTTTTTCATCAAATCAAGATGATTAGTGCATTAGTATACAGTTTTCCATTGAATTTTCATGATTTTATACATTCGACGAATTTGAATTTTTAAACAAATTAGGACGATCTGTACATCTAATGTACATAATTTTCCATTGAATTTTCACAATTTGTTAAGTTCTTCAAATTTCCTTTGAATTTTCAAGATTTTACACATTCAATGAATTCGAATTTTTCAACAAATTCGGACTTTCTGTACATCTAATATACACAATTTTCCCTTGAATTTTCATGATTTTGTACTTTCAACGAAATCAAATTTCTCAACAAGTCCGGAATATTTGTACATCTAATGTACACAATTTTCCATTGAATTTTCAAGATTTGATACGTTCTTCGGTTTTCCATCGAATTTTCATGAAATTGTACATTCAACGAATTTGAATTTTTTTACAAATCCGAATGATCTATACGTTTAATGTACAAAATTTTCCATTGAATTTTCACAATTTTGTACATTCAACAAATTTGAATTTTTAAACATATTGATACATTAGATTTGTACATCTAATGTAGATAACTTTCCATTTAATTTTCCTAATTTTAGACTTTCAATGAAATCAAATTTCTTAACAAGTCCGGACTACCTGTACATCTTATGTACACAAATTTTTATTGAATTTTCCAGATTTGGTACGTACATTAATCTTCCATTGAATTTTCAAGAATTTGTACATTCAATGAAATCGATTTTTTTTACAAATCCGAATGATTCGTACATCTAATGTGCACAATTTTCCATTTAATTTTCATGATTTTGTACTTTCAATGAAAACAAATTTCTCAACAAATCTGGACTATTTTACATTTAATATACACAATTTTCCTTTGAATTTTCATAATTTGGTACATTCTTTGATTTTCCATCGAATTTTCACGAATTTGTACATTCAACGAATTGGAATTGTTTTAATAATCCGAATGATCTGTACGTCTAATGTACAAAATTTCCGATTGAATTTTCACGATTTTGTACATTCAACGAATTTGAATTTTTAAACAGATTCATACGATTTGTACATTTAATTTTCACGATTTGTTACGTTCTTTGATTTTCCATTGAGTTTTTAAAATTTTGTACATTCCACGATTTCGAATTTTTCGTCAAATCTGTATGATTAGTACATTAGTACACAGTTTTCTTTTGAATTTTCATGATTTTGTACATTCAACGAATTTGAATTTTTAAACAAATCTGAATGATCTATACATCTAATCTACATAATTTTTCTTTGAATTTTCACGATTTTGTACTCTCAATAAAATCAAATTTATCGACAAGTCCAGACTATCTGTACATCTTATGTACACAATTTTCCATTGAATTTTCACGATTTGGTACGTTCATTAATTTTCCATCGAATTTCCATGAATTTGTACTTTCAACGGATTTGATTTTTTTTTTTTTACAAATCCGAATGATCTGTACATCTAATGTACACAATTTTCCATTGAATTTTCACGATTTTATACTTTTAAATAAATCAAATTTCTCAACAACTCTGGACTATCTATACATCTGATGTACACAATTTTCTATCAAATTTTCACGATTTGGTACGTTCATTAATTTTCCATTGAATTTTCTCCAATTTGTACATTTAACGAATTCAAATTTTTACAAATTCGAACGATCTGTAAGTCTAATGTACAAAATTTTCCATTGAATTTTCATAATTTTGTACATTTAGGGAATTCGAATTTTTAAACAAATTCATACGATCTGTTCATCTAATGTATATAATTTTTCATTTAATTTTCATGATTTGATACATTCTTCGATTTTCCATTTAGATTTCACGATTTTGTACATTTAACGACTTCGAATTTTTAATCAAATCTGGAAGATTACTACATTAGTACACAGTTTTCCATTGAATTTTCATGATTTTGTAAATTCAACGAATTCGAATTTTTAAACATATCTGGACGATCTGTTCATCAAATGTACATAATTTTCCATTGGATTTTCACGATTTTACACATTCAACAAATTCAGACTACACATTCAACGAATTCGAATTTTTCAACAAATTCAGACTATATGTACATCTAATGCACACAATTTTCCCTGGAATTTTCACGATTTTGTACTTTCAATGAAATCAAATTTCTCAACAAGTCCAAAATATTTGTACATCTAATATACACATTTTTCCACTGAATTTTCACAATTTGGAAAGTTCTTCGATTTTCCATTTAATTTTCACAAATTTGTACATTCAACGAGTTCTTTTTCTTTTACAAACCCGTACGATTTGTATGTCTAATTTACAAAATTTTCCATTGATTTTTCACCATTTTGTATATTCAACGAATTCAAGTTTTTAAATATATTCATACAATCTGTACATTTATTGTACATAGTTTCCCATTGAATTTTCATGACTGTACTATCAACGAAATCAATATCTTAACAAGTCCGAACTATTGGTATATCTTATGTACACAATTTTCTATTGAATTTTCATGATTTGGTACCTTCTTTGATTTTCCATCGAATTTTCATGAATTTGTACATTCAATAAATTCGAAATTTTTACAAATTTGAACGATCTCTACGTTTAATGTACATAATTTTCCATTGAATTTTCATGATTTTGTATTGTCAACGAAATCAAATTTCTCAACAAGTCCGAACTATCTGTACATCTTATGTACACAATTTTCCATTAAATTTTCACGATTTGGTATGTTCATTGATTTTCCATTGAATTTTCACGAATTTGTACATTCAACGAATTCGAAAGTTTTACAAATCCCAACAATTTGTACATCAAAGGTACATAATTTTCTATTGAATTTTCACGATTTTGTATCTTCAATGAAAACAAATTTGTCAACAAGTCCGGAATATTTGTACATCTAACGTACACAATTTTCAATTGAATTTTCATGGTTTGGTACATTCTTTGATTTTCCATCGAATTTTCACGAACTTGTACATTCAACGAATTCGAATTTTTTCACTAATCTGAACAATTTGTACGTCTAATGTACAAAATTTTCCAATGAATTTTGATTTTGTACTTTCAATGAATTTGAATTTCTAAACAATTTCGGATGATTTGTACGTCCAATGTACATAATTTTCCATTGAATTTTCACAATTTTACACATTCAACGAATTCAATTTTTTCTACAAATTCAGACTATCTGTATGTCTAATGTACACAAATTTTCCTTGAATTTTTACGATTTCGTACTTTCAACGATTTCAAAATTTTCATCAAATTTGGATGAATAGTACATAAGTAAACAGTTTTCCATTAGATTCTCACGATTTTGTACATTCAACAAATTTGAAGTTTTAAACAAATCCGAACGATCTGTACATCTAATGTACATAATTTTCCATTGAATTTTCACGATTTTGTATTTTTAACAAAATCAAATTTCTCAACAAGTCCGGACTGTCTGTACATCTGATGTACACAATTTTCCATCAAATTTTCACGATTTGGTACGTTCATTGATTTTACATTGTATTTCTCTAATTTGTACATTTAATGAATTCGAATTTTTTTACAAATCCAAACGATCTATACGTCTAATGTACAAAATTTTCCATTGAATTTTCACGATTTTGTACATTCTAGGAATTCAAATTTTTAAACAAATTCAAACGATCTGTTCATTTAATGTTAATTTTTCATTTAATTTTCATGATTTGATATGCTCTTCGATTTTCCATTGAGATTTCACGATTTTGTACATTTAACAATTTCAAATTTTTAATCAAATCTGGATGATTAGTACATTAGTATATAGTTTTCCATTGAATTTCATGATTTTGTACATTCAATGAACTTGAATTTTTATACAAATTTGGACGACCTGTATGTCTAATGCACATAATTTTTCATTGAATTTTCACAATTTGGTACATTCTTCCATTTTCCATTGAATTTTCAAGATTTTACACATTGAATGAATTCGAATTTTTCTACAAATTCGGACTATCAGTTAATCTAATGTACCCAATTTTCCCTTGAATTTTCACGATTTTGTACTTTCAATGAAATCAATTTTCTCAACAAGTCCGAAATATTTGTACATCTAATGTACTGAATTATTCATTGAATTTTCATGATTTGGTACGTTCTTTGATTTTCTATCGAATTTTCACGAAATTTTACATTCAACAAATTTGAATTTTTTTACAAATCTGAACAATCTATACTTTTAATGTATATAATTTTCCATTGAATTTTCATGATTTTGTACTTTCAATGTAAAAAAATTTCTCAACAAGTCCGGACTATTTGTACTTCTAATGTACACAAGTTTCCATTGAATTTTCTTGATTTGGTACATTCTTTGATTTTCCATTGAATTTCCATGAATTTGTACATTCAACGAATTCAAATTTTTTTACTAATCCAAACATCCTGTACGTCTAATGTACAAAATTTTCCATTAAATTTTCACGATTTTGTACAGTCAAAGAATTCAAATTTTTAAACAAATTTATATGATCTGTACTTCTAATGTACATAAATTTTCATTTAATTCTCACATTTTGGTTCGTTTATCAATTTTGTACATCTAATGTACCCAATTTTCCCCAAAATTTTCATGATTTTGTTATTCCTACGAAATTAAACAAGTCTGGAATATTTGTATATTTAATGCACACAATTTTCAATTGAAGTTTCGTGAGTTGGTACGTTCATTGATTTTCCATCTAATTTTCATGAATTTGTACATTTAATGAATTCGAATTCTTTTACAAATCTGAACGATCTGTACGTCTAATGTACATAATTTTCCATTGAATTTATATGACTTTGTATTTTCAATGAAATCAAATTTCTCTACAACTCCGGACTATCTGTACATCTTATATACACAATTTTCCATTGAATTTTCACGATTTGGTACATTCATTGATTTTCCATCGAATTTTCATGACTTTGTACATTCAACGAATTTGAATTTTTTTACAAATCTGAATGATCTGTACATCTAATGTACGCAATTTTCCATTGAATTTTCATGATTTTGTACATTCAACGAAAACAAAATTTTCAACAAGTCCGGGCAATTTGTACATCTAATGTACATAATTTTCCCTTGAATTTTCATGACTTGGTACGTTCTTCGATTTTTCATCGAATTTTATCGAATTTGTACATTCAACAAATTCAAATTTTTTTACTATTCCAAATGACCTGCATGTTTAATGTACAAAATTTTCCATTGAATTTTCAGAATTTTGTACATTCATCGAATTTGAATTTTTAAACAAATTCATATGATCTGTACATTTAGTATACAGAATTTTTCATTTAGTTTTTACGATTTGGAACGTTCTTCAATTTTCCATTGAGTTTTCACGATTTTGTACATTCAATTATTTCAAATTGTTCATCAAATCTGGATAATTATGACATTAGTACACAATTTTCCATTAAATTTTCACAATTTTGTACATTCAACGAATTCGAATTTTTAAACATATCCAAACGATCTATACATCTAATGTACTTTAATTTCAATTGAATTTTCATGATTTTGTACTATCAATGAAATCAAATTTCTCAACAAGTCCGCATTATCTGTACATCTTATGTACACAATTTTCCATTTAATTTTCATGATCTGGTACGTTCATTGATTTTCCATCAAATTTTCACTAATTTGTAGACACAACAAATTTGATTTTTTTTTTTTTTTTTTTTTTTTTTTACAAATCCAAACGATCTGTAAACCTAATGTACATAATTTTCCCTTGAATTTGTACGATTTTGTACTTTCAACAAAATCAAATTTCTCAACAAGTTCGGACTATTTGAATATCTAATATACACGATTTTCCTTTGAATTTTCATGATTTGTTATGTTCTTCGATTTTCCATCGATCTTTCATGAATTTCAACATTCAACGAATTCAATTTTTTTTTACTAATCCGAACAATCTATTCATCTAATGCATGAAATTTTCCATTGACTTTTCACAATTTTGTACATTCAACAAATTTGAATTTTTAAACAAATTCATATGATCTATACATTTAGTATACATAATTTTTCATTTAGTTTTCACGATTTGGAACGTTCTTCAATTTTCCATTGAGTTTTCATGATTTTGTATCCTCAATGATTTCAAATTTTTCATCAAAACTGGATGATTAGTACATTAGTACATAGTTTTCCATTGAATTTTCACAATTTTGTACATTCAACAAATTCGAATTTTTACACAAATCCAAATGATCTGTACATCTAATGTACTTTAATTTCTATTGAATTTTCATGATTTTGTACTATCAACGAAATCAAATTTCTCAACAAGTCCTCATTATCTGTACATCGTATGTACACAATTTTCCATTGAATTTTCATGATTTAATATGTTCATTGATTTTCCATCGAATTTTCACGAATTTTTAGACTCAACGAATTTTATTTTTTTTAGAAATCCGAACATCTGTACATCTAATGTACATAATTTTCCATTGAATTTTCACGATTTTGTACTTTCAAAAAAATCAAATTTGTCAACTAGTCTGGACTATTTGTCCATCTAATGTACATGATTTTTCTTTGAATTTTCACGGTTTGGTACGTTCATTGATTTTCCATCGAATTTCCACGAATTTATACATTCAAAAAATTCAATTTTTTCTTTTTTTTTTTACAAATCCGAACTCTCTGTACATCTAATGTACACAATTTTCCATTGATTTTTCACGATTTTATACTTTTAACGAAATCAAATTTCTCAACAAGTCCAGACTATTTGTACATTTGATATACACAATTTTCCATCGAATTTTCACGATTTGGTACGTTCATTGATTTTCCATCTAATTTTCTCCAATTTGTACATTTATCGAATTCGAATTTTTATAAAAATCTGAACGATCTGTTCATCTAATGTACATAATATTTCATTTAATTTTCATGATTTGATACATTCTTCGATTTTCCATTGAGATTTCATGATTTTGTACATTCAACGATTTCAAATTTTTAATCAAATCTGGAAGATTAGTACATTAGCACACAGTTTTCCATTGAATTTTCACGATTTTGTAGATTCAACGAATTCAAATTTTTAAACATATCTGGAGGATTTGTACATCAAATGTACATAATTTTCGACTGGATTTTCACGATTTTACACATTCAACGAATTTGAATTTTTCAACAAATTCAGACTATTTGTAGATCTACTGTACACGATTTTCCCTGGAATTTTCACGATTTTGTACTTTCAATGAAATCAAATTTCTCAACAAGTCCAAAATATTTGTACATCTATGATGATGCCGTGAAAATCACCAGTGAGCTACACGGTCTTCGCATGCTTGAAAGAGTATCTACACAATGAAAACAGAAGAGACCTAACAGAGAGCACCGGTGTGGTGTCGGCCAAATACCCTCCGAAGGTCAAGTTAGAATCAATTCTCACAGCTCTAGAGTGCTAGAGAGGGTAAATTATGCGTACCTTGGTTTGTGAGGTTATTGGGGCTTTTATAGTAGTAGAGTATTGACCCCTCCTTGTTGGATTAGGAGTCTTTTCCTTTTAGGAGTCTCTTTGGAGCGTATTTTACGGGATTCTTTCCTTATAGGGGTCTAATACAGAGCGTGATGCGCACGATATTTCCTTATATACCCATTCGTGGGAGGCAAGGCAAAGTTATTCTGGAACCGTCATCTATGCGCAATTCCTTCAACCTGGAGCCGTCACCTTTGTGCAAGCCCTTCAGTCTGGAGCCGTCACCTTTGTGCAAGTCCTTCAGCCTGGAGCTGTCACCTCTGTGCAAGCCCTTCAGCCTGGAGTCGTCGAGCATCCACCGTCAACGATATGACCCCGTCAATCATAACTCCTTTTTCCCAGTCATAAGTTAATGCAATAAGGCGAAACTGACGAGCTTAATTTTGACCGTTGCTTCACGCCATACCGTTAGGGAGAGTTGTAATTTCATCCATATTAGCTGCCCCCTACTCCATAGTGCCGTCGGCATAAGCTGACGGATTGTGGAGTGATTTTTATTGCCAATCTCCTCCTTGGCCAGAAAATAAAAAAGACCATTTAGGGGCAACTCCTCGAGCCGCCAGCATTAAATGTTCAAACACGTGGCACATCCTGGTTGGTTCCGCTACTGAACGAAGGCGTCGCTTCGTCTTCTGTGCATTTCCCCTTATATATAACTCGTTTCTTCCCCTCATTTCTATTACTTCATCCTCGCTGACTACCTGAGAAAAGCCTCGTCAGCTTTTACCCTTCGACTTCGTCAATTGCGCTGTTGCCGTCGCATTTGAGCCCGCTACTTCAAAAGCCATATTCGTAAGTTCCTCCTTTCCCTTCTTTTTTCCTTTTTTTTTTTTTTTTTTTTTTGCATATGTATATTTTTATTCGGTTGGTTCTGTAATGAGACGGTCAACTTAGGCTCTTAGAATGGCTCCGTCACTTGTAGGTAGTCAGATGTCAAGTGACGCGTCGAGTGAGAACTCGTCAGTCCACTAAGGAGCGGACTATGACGAGGTGTTTGGTTCAGGTCATGAGTCTGAGGATTCATCCTGGTCATCAGAAAGAGAAACGTCAGCCCAGTCTCCTGACGAGGAGGTAAAAAGTTATGGGGAGGAACGTGAGGAAGAAGTAGTGAGTGAGGAGGGTGATGACGAGGAAGAAGAAAGGGGAGGTAGTGACGGAAGTCGGGATGAAGGTGACGGGGAATCCTGTGAAGGGACTCAGGAAAGTCCTGGAGGCAACCGGCCCTTCATTCTTCCCGAGGATTGGGCCGTCAACAAGTTCCTACCAAACATGAGTGACAGGGTCTTTAAGGGATTGCGCACCCGTTACCAAATCCCCGACCATATCCCTCTCCGTCTCCCTAGGGAAGACGAGCAATGCTATACAGGGAGGACGACAGATGTTGGTATGTACGACGCTATGTTTGCTGCCGGGCTTAGACTACCATTGACGGCTTTACACCGTCAGTTAGCTGATTTTCTGGGATTGTCCGTCAGCCAGATTGCTCCGAATGCTTGGAGGATCTTTATAGGTGCTGAGATTTTATGGGGACAATTGAGTGGAGGGAACCGTCAGCTTTCGTTGGACGAGTTTTTCTATTGCTACAGACCCCAACACCTTGTCTCCTCTAGGGGGACGTATCATTTCGCCGTCAGAGAGAGAGACTTGAGACTAGTGTCTGATATGCCAGATTCCAACAGATACTGGAAAAGTAGATATTTTTTTGTTAAGGGGACAGATTGGGTGTGCTGTCAGGAGGAATGGGAGACGATGCCTGGTGGTTATTTTGACAATACTTGGGCTTTTGTCAAGGACTCAGGTTAAGCCCGTCTGCTTTTTTCTTTGTCTGTCCATTCCAAGTTTCTACCGCTGTCTATTTCCCTTATTTTCAGCTAGCATCCGCCCTCATATTTCAGAGGAGCAAGAAGATTTTATTCGCCGTGTAACAGAGATTCCTCTGGACAAGCGGAAGTGCCGGGACCTTATAACTCTCGACGCTTTGTACGTCTATTGTGGAGGTCTGGAACCGACGGAGGAAGCTCGCAGATTAGACACTCTCTCCCGTTGACGTAAGTCGTCGGTATTTTCATTGTCAATTCATCCCTTCTCTCTCAATCTGCTAATCATACATCTATTTTGTAGAAATGGAGGCTGCGAAGCAAAGGGTGAGGGCTGCTGCTGCCCTTAAGAAAGAG
This sequence comes from Notholithocarpus densiflorus, assembly GCA_030021035.2. Classification (NCBI taxonomy): domain Eukaryota; kingdom Viridiplantae; phylum Streptophyta; class Magnoliopsida; order Fagales; family Fagaceae; genus Notholithocarpus; species Notholithocarpus densiflorus. The sequence goes on from JARYZH020000395.1 coordinate 73,557, forward strand.
GAAGAGAAGACGGCTAGGGAAAGGGACGGGACTTTCTCTTCAACGCCCAAGACCGTCGCTAAACCCTCCGTGAAAAGAAAGAGTGACGGGAAGGATGATCGTTCACCCAAAAAGGTAGCCGTCACTACCGTGGAGGCGTTAGCCAAGAAGAAGTCACCTTCCAAGCCAGTTCGTGGGGCGGGGAAGGGAATGATGACTTCCTCTGGTCCCGTCAATGAAGGTCCTCGCTGCTTACTCACTCACAAGGATTATGCCGTCGAGGAGGTAGAGTCTCTTATAAAGCCGACGGACATAGATCCTTATGCTCAGCTAGGGACGGAGGAATTAGGGCCGTCGGCTCTTTTTGACCTAACCCGGGTATGAATATTCATATGACTGGTCTTTACTTTGCTTATTCCTTGTTTGTTAGCTGACGATAGTATCCTTTATAGGCCTTGGTACGTGTTAAGGCACTTCAGGACCGTTGTGTCGTCAAGGAGGACGTCGTCACCAGGGTTCGGAAGCACAACACCAATTTGTTGGACCAACAGGCCCAGTATAAGGAGGGCCTTCGCGATCTGAACCGCGAGTTGAAGGCGCAGGGAGAGAAGTTGGGAGAGGCAGAGCGTGAAAAAGATAAACTTCAGGAAGAAGTGACGGCTTTGCGCGAACGAGTGGTGACGGCTGGGACTGACGCTGTCAAAAAATTTAAGGAGTCGCAATCATTCATCGACTCTTTTGCCGATTATTATGGTACTGGGTTTGAAGACTGCCTCAAACAAGTTGCGTCAGCTTTCCCGAAATTGAACTTATCTGGGATTACAATGGATGATCCAGAGCCGGCGACGCCTGTTGTTGACGTCGTTGTTGGTGACGATGACTCCCCGAAGTCCAGTCTTCCTCGAAAAGATGATGGAGCCGTCATTTTAGCTCAACCTGCTGCCAATCCTCCCGTCTCTACTTCCAATCAGTCTGTCGAAGCCTTGGTCTCAAAGAATCCTCTTGTCAAGGATAAGGGTGACGGAACCTCTAAAGATGCTTCCCTTGCTTAGTCCCGTCCATATTTTTGTAACACTTAAATTTGTAAACAATGTTTAAATGCCCCTTTACTTTAGGGCTTTGTATTTCGCAAACTATATACTTTTGTTAGTGGTATGTTGTTTCTGTTATTTTTATTTGTTGTAGAAATGTTTCAAAATGAGTTTGTTGGTCTGTAATCTTCTATTATTTTGCAAACCCGTTGATTCTATATTTGACGTTCTTTTCAAGGGCATGATAGGCCCGTCTGCTTTATAGCCTCGTCTATGAACTCTTTTTTATAAGTCTGCCAGCTTATAGCTTCGTCCACCTGAATGGGCTAGATTTATCTTTTTGATAAGCCCGTCGCCTTTTTAGATCCGTCCACCTTGGTGGACTTCGCGGATTTATCTTTTTGATAAGTCCGTCAGCTTTTTTAGATCCGTCCACCTTAATGGACTTCGCGGATTTATCTTTTTGATAAGTCCGTCAGCTTTTTAGATCCGTCCACCTTAATGGACTTCGCGGATTTATCTTTTTGATAAGTCCGTCAGCTTTTTAGATCCGTCCACCTTAATGGACTGCGGATTCATCTTTTTGATAAGTCCGTCAGCTTTTTAGCTTCGTCCACCTTAGTGGACTCGTTGGTAGACTCGTCTACTTTTTTGATCAAATAATTCAGTTCCTATAACAAACACATCAGTTATTTCTGAATAAACTCCTCTTATTATTGTGAAGGCATAAGTAGAAAATTGTTCCAAAAAATAAATTTCAGTCCTTTGGACTTTAAAAAGTACTTGTAGGCAAAAGTAAACTAGGATAAATGACTAAAAAGAAAATAAACTGGGAATGAGGAGTAGTGTTCTTTGATGCTGTCTTCTACTGGTAGTATTTTCGTAAGTGCTCGGTGTTCCATGGATGTGCCAGCTCCCGTCCATCTAACGTTTCTAAGTGGTAAGTGCCCTTCCTCTGCCATGCCGTGACTCGGTAGGGTCCTTCCCAGTTAGGACCGAGCTTTCCTTGGGTAGGGTCTCTTGCAGCGCCCATGACCCTCCTTAGAACGAGATCTCCAACCTGGAAGTCTCTGTGTCGAACCCGGGAGTTGTAGTGCTTAGCCATGCAGTCCTTGTACCGTGCTAGCCTCTGTTCTGCCGTCGCCCTGACTTCATCTACCAGGTCAAGTTGTAGACGCGTGGCTTCGTCGTTGTTGCTTTCGTCATGGTTATGCACTCTATAACTTGTGAGTCCGACCTCGGCTAGGATGACTGCCTCGCTTCCATAGGTTAGCCGGTACGGTGTCTCTCCTGTGGACGTTCTTGCCGTGGTCCTGTACGCCCATAATATACTTGGCAACTCTTCAGGCCATACCCTTTGCCCCCTCGACCCGAGTCTTGATGATTTTGAGCAAGGATCGGTTTGTGACTTCGACTTGCCCATTAGCCTGAGGGTGGGCGGGGGAGGAGTAGTGGTTTTTGATCCCTAGCTGGGAGCAGAAGTCCCGGAAGGAGTCGTTGTCAAATTGCTTTCCATTGTCCGAGATTAGGACTCTAGGGATGCCAAATCTGCAGACGATGCATCTCCAGACGAAGCTTCGTACGTTCTTTTCCGTGATGGTGGCCAAGGCTTCAGCTTCCACCCATTTTGTAAAATAATCAATGCCCACCACCAAGAATTTCAGCTGTCGTACTGCCGTAGGAAATGGTCCCATGATGTCTAGTCCCCACTGAGCAAATGGCCATGGGGCCGTCATCGGGGTCAACTCTTCAGTCGATTGTCTAATAACATTGCTGAACCTTTGGCACTTGTCGCAGGCTTTGACATAAGCCTCGGCGTCTTTCTGCATGTTGGGCCAATAGTACCCCGCTCGCACTAGCTTATGTACTAAGGATCTTGACCCTGAATGGTTTCCACATACTCCTTCGTGCACTTCTCTCATAACGTACTCCGCCTCCTTGGTACCTAAACACCTTAGATATGGACGGGAGAAGCCTCTTTTATACAAGACGTCTTTTATCATGACGAACCTTGCTGCCCGAACCTTCAGCTTTCTCGCGGCCTCCTTCCCGTCTGGCAAGACGCCATCCTTCAAGTAAGAAACTATCGGTGTGGTCCAGTTATTTTCAGAGCCTATCTCCTGCACGTCGTCAGAATCTATTAGTGGAGAAAGCTGAACGAAAGAGAGCACATTACCAGGGGTGATCATGTGTTCTGCTGAAGCGGCCTTAGCAAGTCGGTCGGCTTGCTCATTTTCTCCTCTGGGGATTTGGATGATCTTGGCTTTTAGGTCGTCTACTCTTCTCCTTACTTGATCCATGTATTTCTTCATCCTTTCGCCCTTGCACTCGTAGTCTCCATTCACTTGGTTAGTAACGATCTGAGAGTCGCAGTAAATGACTACGTTTGCGGCCCCTGCTGCTTTGGCGAGGTCTAGGCCTGCTACTAGTGCCTCGTACTCCGCCTCGTTGTTGGTGGTGGGGAAGTCGAGACGTACCATACATTCAACTGTGTCTCCTTCGGGTGACAATAATACGACGCCTGCCCTTCCAGCTTGCCTATTAGATGATCCGTCTGTATATATACTCCATCGAGGCGATTCTTCTGCCCCCTTGTCCTCGTCACTAGTGAATTCAGCTATGAAGTCTGCGACAATCTGTCCTTTGATGGCGGTTCGTGGGCGATACTGGATGTCAAACTCGCTCAATTCTATGGCCCATAGCGTCAGCCGACCAGCAGCTTCAAGGTTGCTCATTGCCCGTCGCAAGGGCTTGTCAGTCAGAACGATCACCGTGTGGGCTTGAAAGTACGGTTTGAGTTTGCGGGCCGCCGTAACTAATGCGAAAGTGAGTTTCTCCATGGGTGAGTATCTTTCTTCGGCGCCGCAGAGTGCTCGGCTGGCGTAGTACACGTGTTTCTGCACTCTTCCTTCTTCTCTCACCAAGGCGGCACTGACGGCGGCAGGGGAGATAGCTAGATAGAGAAAAAGTTCTTCACCGGCCTGGGATGGGCTTAGCAGCGGCGGGGAAGAGAGATAAGCCTTCAACTCTTCAAATGCCCGCTGACACTCGTCAGTCCACTCGAAAGACTTCTTTCAACGTGCGGAAGAAGGGCAAACATTTGTCCGTTGCTCTTGAGACGAACCTATTCAGCGCTGCTATTTTGCCGTTGAGGCTTTGTACTTCCTTCACATTTCTTGGGGGTGCCATCTCCATTATGGCCCGGATCTTGTCTGGGTTAGCCTCGATGCCCCTTTGAGAAACCATGAATCCTAGGAATTTTCCTGCTGTCACCCCAAAGGCGCACTTTTCTGGATTGAGCTTCATGTTGTAAGAGCGAAGGGTGTTGAATGTTTCGCTAAGGTCTTCCAAGTGATCTTCCTCCCTTCGACTTTTTACTAGCATGTCGTCAACGTAGACTTGGACATTTCTTCCGATTTGCTGCGAGAACATCTTGTTCATAAGCCTCTGATATGTTGTGCCCGCGTTTTTTAGACCGAATGGCATTACTGTATAACAGAATAGGCCTTGGCTAGTCACGAACGAAGTTTTCTCTTGGTCATCTTCGTGCATTCGGATTTGGTTATAACCCGAGAAAGCGTCCATGAAGCTTAGTAGCTGATGCTGAGCCGTAGAGTCCACCAGAACGTCGACTCGTGGGAGAGAATAGTTGTCTTTTGGGCATGCTTTGTTCAGATCGGTGAAGTCCACGCACATCCTCCAGTTACCGCTAGCTTTCTTAACCATCACCACGTTCGCCAACCAGTCGGGGTAATAAACTTCCCTAATGAAGCTTGCCTCCTGCAGTTTGCGGACCTCTTCTGCTATGGCCTGATCCCGCTCCGGGGCAAACACCCGCTTTTTTTGTCGGATGGGTAGAAAAGAGGGCGACACATTCAGCCTGTGCACCATGACTGAAGGGTTTATCCCTGGCATGTCTTCGTGGCTCCAAGCGAATACGTCCCGATTATTTCTAAGGAAGGTCGTGATCGCCTGGCGGACTGTGGGATTAGCAAGGGTTCCAATCTTGGTTGTTAGGTTTGGTTTGGAATCGTCAAGATGTATCTCTTCAAGCTTCTCTACAAGCTCTGTTTCCGTCCGATGGTCTCCTATATTCATGGCTTGGAGGTGGTCATCCATTTCTATCATGGCCACGTAGCATTCGCGGGCGGCCACTTGATTCCCGCGCAACTCTCCTACTCCATAGTCGGTTGGAAACTTAATCATCAGGTGGTAGGTTGAGGTTACAGCCTTCCACGAATTCAGGGTGGGTCGTCCCAAGATAGCATTGTACGCGGATGAGCAGTCGACTACTAGGAACGTTACGTCCTTGGTGATCTGCTGAGGGTAGTCGCCTACTATTACAGATAATGTGACTGCGCCCAAGGGGAACACCCTTGTTCCCCCAAAACCGACTAACGATGCGTTCGTTGGAATCAGTCGTTCCCTGTCAATTCTCATCTGCTGAAATGCCGGGTAGTACAAGATATCTGCCGAGCTGCCATTGTCGACTAACACCCGGTGTAAGTTGTAGTCTCCTACTCTTATGCTGACAACAAGAGCATCGTCGTGCGGGTGATGCAAACGCCGTGCATCTTCTTCTGAAAACCCGATAATGGGGCTCTCTCTCTGTGCTATCTTTGGTACGGAACCCGTCAATTGAACATTTTGGACCATCCTTAAGTAGGTCTTGCGGGCCTTTTTGGACGACCCAGTAGTTGCTGTTCCTCCTACGATCATCCTAATGTCCCCTATGGGGGGTCTTGGACGCTCATTATCCCGTCGGGGATGCTGCTGTTGGGGGGGTGGTTCTGTTCTATCCTTGCTGACGAACTTTTGCAATTTCCCTTGTCTGATGAGGGCCTCGATCTGCTGCTTCAAGTCGTAGCAGTCGGCTGTGTCATGACCGTGATCATGATGAAAGCGGCAATATTTGTCTTTCGATCGCCTGTTGGGATCTCCCTTTAGCTTTCCAGGGTAGGTCAAGGCTTCTTCGTCCTTTATTTGCATGAGGACCTGGTCTATCGGGGCGGCTAGTGGGGTGAAGCTTGTGAACCTTCCTCCCGGAATTTTAGAACGCCTTTCATCCCTTCGGTCTCCTGTTCTTGCCTTCTTGCGTCCTTGGTCTTGCCGTGTGTCTTCCTGCCTCTCCCTTTTCTTGGGCCTTTCCTCTCGGGCTAGCAGAGCGTCTTCAGCATTCATGTACTTAGTTGCCCTGTAAAGTACTTCTGACATGGTCTTCGGGTCGTTTTTGTATATGGAAAACAAAAACTTACCCCTCCACAGCCCATTAGTAAAGGCCGCCACAAGTATCTTGCCGTCGGCTTCGTCGATCGAGAGGGCTTCCTTATTGAAACGGGATATGTAGGATCTTAGCGTTTCGTCCTCTCGCTGCTTGATGCTCATCAAGCAAGCCGTGGACTTTTTATACCTATGTCCCCCAATGAAGTGCGCAGTAAACTGAGCACTTAACTCCTTGAAAGTGCTGATAGAGTTGGGCGTCAACCGGCTGAACCAAATTCTTGCCGCACCCTTCAGTGTGGTGGGGAAGGCCCTACACATGATTTCGTCCGCCACTCCTTGAAGGTGCATCAAGGTCTTGAAGGTTTCTAAGTGATCCAGAGGGTCCTTGATTCCATCATAGCTGTCAATCTGCGGCATACGAAACTTATGTGGTAGAGGGAAGGAGTTGACGGCCGCAGTGAATGGCGAGTCTGTACAGTTGACCAGATCATCGAGATCGCTGGACACCCATCCCTTGTGGGCGTTCATCATAACCTCCATCTGCTCCTTCATCATAACCTCAAATTTTGTCGCTCTGGTCTACTCGGAACGTTACTGCCCTCCGGCCTTTCTCGTTCCCTTCTATCGGCGCTGGTGCATTCTTGGTCCTGCTCTTGGGTGCCATGACCTGCATTTCTCTGGCGTAGCTGCTCCTCCAGATTGTGGTTTTCCTTAGTAAGACGTTCCACTGCGGTGGCCAAGGTCTGCACCTGCCTCTCGAGGGCCGCTGTGCGAGCTTCGTCTCCTTGAACGTTGTTCGTGGTTGCCATCGAGCTAGTCAGCACCATGCAACTCTTTTATCCGGGAAGCGTTTGTATGGCTTTCGAATCTGTAATTCGTCAGTCACCGGTTCCCACAGACGACGCCAACTGATGATGCCGTGAAAATCACCAGTGAGCTACACGGTCTTCGCACGCTCGAAAGAGTATCTGCACAATGAAAACAGAAGAGACCTAACAGAGAGCACCGGTGTGGTGCCGGCCAAATACCCTCCGAAGGTCAAGTTAGAATCAATTCTCACAGCTCTAGAGTGCTAGAGAGGGTAAATTATGCGTACCTTGGTTTGTGAGGGTATTGGAGCTTTTATAGTAGTAGAGTATTGACCCCTCCTTGTTGGATTAGGAGTCTTTTCCTTTTAGGAGTCTCTTTGGAGCGTATTTTACGGGATTCTTTCCTTATAGGGGTCTAATATAGAGCGTGATGCGCACGATATTTCCTTATATACCCATTCGTGGGAGGCAAGGCAAAGTTATTCTGGAACCGTCATCTATGCGCAATTCCTTCAACCTGGAGCCGTCACCTTTGTGCAAGCCCTTCAGTCTGGAGCCGTCACCTTTGTGCAAGTCCTTCAGCCTGGAGCTGTCACCTCTGTGCAAGCCCTTCAGCCTGGAGTCGTCGAGCATCCACCGTCAACGATATGACCCCGTCAATCATAACTCCTTTTTCCCAGTCATAAGTTAATGCAATAAGGCGAAACTGACGAGCTTAATTTTGACCGTTGCTTCACGCCATACCGTCAGGGAGAGTTGTAATTTCATCCATATCAATCTAATATACACAATTTTCCATTGAATTTTCACGATTGGTAAGTTCTTCGATTTTCCATCGAATTTTCATGAATTTGTACATTTAAGGAATTCAAATTTTTTTGCAAATCCATACGATCTGTACGTTTAATGTACAAAATTTTCCATTGAATTTTCACCATTTTGTGTATTCAACGAATTTAAATTTTTAAATATATTCATACGATCCGTACATCTATTGTACATAATTTCCCATTGAATTTTCATGACTTTGTATTATCAACGAAATCAAATTTCTTAACTAGTCCGAACTATCTGTATATCTTATGCACATAATTTTCCATCCAATTTTCATGATTTGGTACCTTCATTGATTTTCCATTCAATTTTCACGAATTTGTACATTCAACAAGTTCGAATTTTTTTCCAAATCTGAACGATCTGATGTCTATTGTACATAATTTTCCATTGAATTTTCATGATTTTGTACTGTCAACGAAATCAAATTTCTTAACAAGTACGAATTATCTGTACATCTTACGTACACAATTTTCCATTGAATTTTCATGACTTTGTACTATCAACAAAATCAAATTTCTTAACAAGTCCGAACTATCTGTATATCTTATGTACACAATTTTCCATTGAATTTTCATGATTTGGTACGTTCTTCAATTTTCCTTTGAATTTTCACGATTTTACACATTCAACGAATTCAAATTTTTCTACAAATTCGGCCTATCTGTGCATCTAATATACACAATTTTTCCTTGAATTTTTACGATTTTGTACTTTCAACAATTTTAAATTTTTCATCAAATTTGGATGAATAGTACATAAGAAAACAATTCTCCACTGGATTCTCATGATTTCGTACATTCAACGAATTTGAAGTTTTAAACAAATCCAAACGATCTGTACATCTAATGTACATAATTTTCCATTGAATTTTCACGATTTTTTACTTTTAATGAAATCAAATTTCTCAACAAGTCCAGACTATCTGTACATCTGATGTACACAATTTTCCTTCGAATTTTCATGATTTGGTATATTCATTGATTTTCCATTGAATTTTATGATTTTGTACATTCTGGGCATTTGAACTTTTAAACAAATTCATTTGATCGGTTCATCTAATGTACATAATTTTTCATTTAATTTTCATGATTTGATAGATTTTTCGATTTTCCATTGAATTTCACGATTTTGTACATTTAACGAATTTGAATTTTTATACAAATTCGGACGACCTGTACATCTGCTGTACATAATTTTCCATCGAATTTTCACGAATTGGTACGTTCTTCAGTTTTCCATTGAATTTTCAAGATTTTGCACATTCAACGAATTTGAATTTTTCCACAAATTCGGACTATTAGTACATCTAATGTACACAAATTTTCCTTGAATTTTCACGATTTTGTACTTTCAACACAACCAATTTTCTCAACAAGTCTGGAATATTTGTACATCTAATGTATCGAATTTTCCATTGGATTTTCACGATTTGGTACGTTCTTTGATTTTCCATCGAATTTTCATGAAATTGTAAATTCAACGAATTCAAATTTTTTTACAAATCCAAACGATCTGTACATCTTATGTAAACAATTTTCCATTGAATTTTCACGATTTTGTGCTTTCAACGAAAACAAATTTCTCAACAAGTCCGAATTATTTGTACTTCTAATGTACACAAGTTTCCATTGAATTTTCTTGATTTGGTACATTCTTTGATTTTCCATTGAATTTCCACGAATTTGTACATTTAACGAATTCGAAGTTTTTTACAAATCCGAACGATCTGTACGTCTAATGTTCAAAATGTTCCATTGAATTTTCACGATTTTGTACATTCAACGAATTCGAATTTTTATACAAATTCATATGATCTGTACATCTAATGTACATAAATTTTCATTTAATTTTCATGATTTGGTACGTTCTTCGTTTTTGTACATCTAATGTACCTAAATTTCCCCATAATTTTCATGATTTTATGCTTCTTACGAAATTAAATTTCTCAACAAGTCCACAATATTTGTACATCTAATGCACACAATTTTCAATGAAGTTTCCCGAGTTGGTACGTTCATTGATTTTCCATCTAATTTTCACGAATTCGTACATTTAACGAATTCACATTTTTTTTACAAATCCGAACGATCTATACGTCTAATGTACTTAATTTTCCATCGAATTTTCATGACTTTGTACTTTCAACGAAATCAAATTTCTCTACAAGTTCGGACTATCTGTACATCTTATATACACAATTTTCCATTGAATTTTCACGATTTGGTACGTTCATTGATTTTCCATCGAATTTTTACGACGTTGTACACTCAACGAATTCGAATTTTTTTACAAATCCGAAAGATCTGTACATCTAATGTACACAATTATCCATTGAATTTTCACGAATTTGTACTTTCATTGGAAACAAAATTTTTAACAAGTCCGAGCTATTTGTACATCGAATGCTTACAATTTCCCTTGAATTTTCATGATTTGGTACGTTCTTCGATTTTCCATCAAATTTTGTTGAATTTGTACATTCAACGAATTTGAATTTTTTTACTAATCCGAATTACCTGTACGTGTAATGTAAAAATTTTCCATTGAATTTTCACAATTTTGTACATTCAATGAATTTGAATTTTTAAACAAATTCATATGATCTGTACTTTTAATGTACATAAATTTTCATTTTATTTTCACGATTTGGATCGTTCTTCAATTTTCCATTGATTTTTCATGATTTTGTACATTGAATGATTTCAAATTTTTCATCAAATCTGGAAGATTAGTACGTTAGTACACAGTTTTCCATTGAATTTTCACGATTTTGTACATTCAACGAATTCAAATTTTTAAACAAATCCAAACGATCTGTACATCTAATGTACATAATTTTCAATTGATTTTTCACGATTTTGTACTATCAAATTTGTCAACAAGTCCAGATTATTTGTACAACTTATGTACAAAATTTTCCATTGAATTTTCATGATTTGGTATGTTCATTGATTTTCCATTGATTTTTCACGAATTTGTAGATTCAACGAGTTCGATTTTTTTTTTTTTTTTTTTACAAATCTGAATGATCTATACATCTAATGTACATAATTTTCCATTGAATTTTCACGATTTTGTACTTTCAACAAAATCAAATTTCTCAACAAGTCCTGATTGTTTGTACATCTAATGTACACGATTTTCATGATTTGTTATGTTCTTCAAATTTCCATTGAACTTTCATGAATTTGTACATTCAATGAATTCGAATTTTTTTTACTAATCTGAACAATCTGTACGTCTAATGTACAAAATTTTCCATTGACTTTTCACGATTTTGTACCTTCAACGAATTCAAATGTTTAAACAAATTCATATGATTTGTACATCTAATGTGCACAATTTTTTATTTAATTTTCACGATTTGGTATGTTCTTTGATTTTCCTTTGAGATTTCGTGATTTTGTACATTTAACGATTTCAAAATTTTCATCATATTTGGATGAATAGTACATTAGTACACAGTTTTCCATTGAATTTTCACGAATTTGTACATTCAACGAATTCGAATTTTTAAGCAAATCTAAAGGATCTGTACATCTAATGTACATAATTTTCAATTGAATTTTCACGATTTTGTACTTTCAACAAAATCAAATTTCTCAACAAGTCCAGACTATCTATACATCTTATGTACACAATTTTCCATTGAATTCTCACGATTTCGTACATTCATTGATTTTCCATCGAGTTTTCACGAATTTGTACATTGAATGAATTCAATTTTTTTACAAATCCGAACTATCTGTAAATCTAATAATGTACACAATTTTCTATTGAATTTTCACGATTTTGTCCATTCAACGAAACTAATTTCTCAACATGTTTGGACTATTTGTACATCTAATGTATACAATTTTCCTTTGAATTTTCATGATTTGGTACATTCTTCGAGTTTCCATCGAATTTTCACGAATTTGTACATTCAACGAATTTGAATTTTTTTACTAATTTGAACGATCTATATGTCTAATTTACAAATTTTCCATTGAATTTTCACGATGATGTTCCTTCAACAAGTTTGAATTTTTAAACAAATTCAGACGATCTATACATTTAATGTACATAAATTTTCATTTAATTTTCACAATTTGATACTTTCTTCGATTTTCCATTGAGTTTACACGAATTTGTACTTTCAACAATTTCAAAATTTTCATCAAATCTGGATGATTAGTACGTTAGTACACAGTTTTCCATTGAATGTACATAATTTTCCATTGAATTCTCACGATTTTGAACTTTCAACAAAATCAAATTTCTCAACAAGTCCGGAATATCTGTACATCTAATGTACACAATTTTCCATTGAATTTTCACGATTTGTTACATTCATTGATTTTCCATGGAATTTTAACAACTTTGTACATTCAACGAATTCGAATTTTTTTACAAATCCGAACTATCTGTGCATCTAATGTACATAATTTTCCATTGAATTTTTCATGATTTTGTACTTTCAATGAAAACAAATTTGTCAACAAGTCTGAAGTATTTGTACATCTAATGTACACAAATTTCCCTTGAATTATAATTATTTTTGGTACGTTCTTCGATTTTCCATCGAGTTTTGTCGAATTTGTACATTCAACGAATTCGAATTCTTTACTAATCCGAATGACCAGTACGTCTAATGTACATAATTTTCCATTGAATTTTTACGATTTTGTACATTCAACAAATTTTAATTTTTAAACAAATTCATACAATCTGTACATTTAATGTACATAATTTTTCATTTAATTTTCATGATTTTGTGCTTTCAATTGAAATCAAATTTCTCAACAAGTCTGGATTATCTGTACATCTTATGTACACAATTTTCCATTGAATTTTCATGATTTGGTTCGTTCATTGATTTTCCATTGAATTTTCACGAATTTGTAGATTCAACGAATTTGATTTTTTTTATAAATCCAAATGATTTGTACATCTAATGTACATAATTTTTCATTGAATTCTCACGATTTTGTACTTTCAACAAAATCAAATTTCTCAACAAGTCCAGACTATTTGTGCATCTAATGTACACAATTTTCCATTGAATTTTCATGATTTGGTACGTTCTTCGATTTTCCATCGAATTTTCACGAATTTGTACATTCAACCAATTCGAATTTTTTTACTAATCCAAAAAACCTGTATGTCTAATGTACAAAATTTTCCATTGAATTTTTAGGGTTTTATACATTCAATGAATTCAAATTTTTAAACAAATTCATACGATCTGTACATTTAATGTACATAATTTTTCACTTAATTTTCATGATTTGGCACATTCTTCGATTTTCCTTTGAGTTTTTCCGATTTTGTGCATTCAATGATTTCAAACTTTTCGTCAAATTTGGATGAATAGTATATTAGTACACAATTTTTTGTTGAATTTTCATGATTTTGTATTTTCAACAGAATCAAATTTCTCAACAGGTCCGGACTATCTACACATCTGATGTACACAATTTTCCCTTGAATTTTCACGACTTGGTACGTTCATTGATTTTTCATTGAACTTTCAACAATTTGTACATTTAACGAATTCAATTTTTTTTTACAAATCCGAACGATCTGTACGTCTAATGTACAAAATTTTCCATTTAATTTTCACGATTTTGTACATTCAACGAATTCAAATTTTTAAAAAATTCATACGATGTGTTCATTCAATGTACATAATTTTTCATTTAATTTTCATGATTTGGTACGTTCTTCGATTTTCCATTAAGATTTCATGGTTTTGTACATTTAACTATTTTGAATATTTCATCAAATCTAGATGATTAGTACATTAGTACACAGTTTTCCATTGAATTTTCACAATTTTGTACATTCATCGAATTCAAATTTTTAAATAAATTCGGATGATCTTTACATCTAATGTACATTATTTTCCATTGAATTTTCACAATTTGGTACATTCTTCAATTTTCCATTGAATTTTCATGAGTTTACACATTCAATGAATTTGAATTTCTCAACAAATTCGGACTATTTGTAAATCTAATGTACACAATTTTCCCTTGAATTTTCACGATTTTGTACTTTCAATGAAATCAAATTTCAGTTCGAAATATTTGTACATCTAATGTACTGAATTTTCTATTGAATTTTCACGATTTGGCTTGTTCTTCGATTTTCCATCAAATTTTCAAGAAATTGTACATTCAATGAATTTGATTTTTTTTTTTTTTACAAATCCGAATGATTTGGACATCTAATTTTCAATTGAATTTTCATAATTTTGTACTTTCAACGAAATCAAATATCTCAACAAGTTCGGATTATCTGTACATCTTTTGTACACAATTTTCCATTGAATTTTCATGATTTGGTACATTCATTGATTCTCCATCGAATTTTCACGAATTTGTAGATTTAACGAATTCAATTTTTTTTACAATTCCAAACGATCTATACATCTAATGTACATAATTTTCCATTGAATTTTCACGATTTTGTACTTTCAACAAAATCAAATTTCTCAATAAGTATGAAACTCTGTTGGAATTTCTGTTCGAACCAGTTTGAAACTGCTTGGAGATATTCTCGGCAATACTCGAAAATCTCTTTGTCAGAAACATAAAGTAAATATTCAAGAATGGATGCACCTAACCCAAAAATGATCCACCCCAAGATCGGGTCAAGGATGAATAGGAGCAAGTCACAGGCCAAAGCCCCCAAAATAAGACACACTCTTGAGGAATAAGCGAGAATTTCTATTGGAAGTGGCTAGTACCCATGCTGCCAATGTTGCAGCGAAAGTAACTACATCTATTATTAGGCCTAGCATGATTGCACCGTGTTCTTGGAATAGAGCAGCACTTGAGCCTCGATACATTAATACAATGAGGGTAAGCAGAGAGCTAAAGGTTAAGCCAAACAGAGCAAAATACAATGAGGGTAAGCAGAGAGCTAAAGGTTAAGCCAAACAGAGCAAGCCATGCGGTAAAGTAAATGTTTTCCTGCTAACTTCTAGATAGAGAACATAAAATGTATCAAATTATGTGTAACATATAGTTAATGGGTGCAAATATAAGAATCCAATGAAAAAATTCCAGAGAGAGAGAGAGAGAGGGAGAGAGAGAGAGAGATTAATGAGCATGGAGACAATTAAAACAGGGGTGAAAAGAATCAAAAGAACCAACAAGATAATGATACGAAGGGAAATGAAAAAAGAAATCAAGAAATAACATATTAAAAGCTGCTCAAGAATATAGTATATATAGTATAAGATTAAACTAAAAGTTGCCAAAAACATCCAAAAACGTTAGTGAAACATTAAATGATCAAGAAGAGCCAAAAACGTCTCGTTCGTTTAAAACTCATAAAAAAAGAAAAAGAAAAAAAGAAAAAGAAGAAGCATAGGACTAAAACTGTGGCCTTGAACAGAACTACTGGTATCCATGACCAAATCGTAATAAGTAAAACCAAAACTAAATCAAAGAGCTTTGTAGTTTGAGCTAACCTTTCGGAAAGATTGATGGAATGGTTGCTGTCCATAATCTCGGGGACTGTCTTTGACTCTGAGCAAGGAAATGAACTGGTTTCTGTGATATATCTCTGTTTATATATTTATTTATTTATTTATTTATTTTTGGTTGTGTTTTTTGGTGTTGGGTTTGTGAGAATGAAAGAAAAGGGGACAGTTTGATTTATAGAACTTTGGTGGGTCACCACAAAGAATAGACAATATTAGAGAAATCTGAATAATACGGGGCATACCAAACCGTGTTTTTGAATCATTCGAGAAAGCAAACTTACAACTAGTGACTAGACCATATAAAATCTAAAAAAACTTAGGAATGTTCATATTAGTACCGCATGGATTGTCCATTTGTTTACGGCATACTTTATGATGGCAAAAAGCTTCATGTTCTTCTGATACAATATTCTTTTCTTTTTAAACATTCTAAAGATCTCATGTACAATATTACATTTTCCAATAGTTAATACTTAGTATGATTTTTGTAGTTATAATTTGATAGTTATAATGGAATAATGCAATATGAAATCTCGATGTTCTAGTTAAAAACACAAAAAAATACTAGTTGAACTATAAATTTCTTTGCAGTTCACTTATTGTCTTTGTGTTCAAGTAAATTGTCACCAATGTTTTCTCATGTACGTTGTCTGAAAACTAAAAATTTTCTTTATGTTTTTTTAATATTTTTTAAAATTATGGATTTAAACATATTACTCGATGGTGTGTGATGTTTAATTTTCATTTTATTATTTTATTATTTTATTTTTTAAACTATAACATCCAAACTTAATTTTTGTATTCCTATGTTGTGCCTGTAACACAATGTTCCTTACATTCTGCTCATGGAGCAGGTAGGTAAAGAATTTGTATTGGTTGTTAAAAGAGTAATATTTTAAATAATTTTTTTGCCTTCAATTAAAAAAAAAAAAAAAGGCAGTAGTCATTTTCAATCTATTTGGTCAATTTTCAAGCAGGTGCACTTTTCTAGCTATATCCTTTTTTTAAGTGGGTCTCTTTCCCTGATGCATTTATCAAAACATCCGTCTCTTTAAAGGAGGCGAATTATTTGGCTTTCGAATTTTTGTTTTAGTTTGAAACACCTCGTATTATTGAGGATTCTCTAAATAGTATCAACACACAAAACAAAAAAAAACAAAAAAAAACTCAAATAATAGTATACTATGATTGACTTTTTGAGAAGCAAAACTCGTGTATTCTTCTAGACCGACGCTTCAATCATGAACCGCTTTTGTCATTTTCTCTTTCTTTTTTTTTCTTTTTTTTTCGTCCTTAGGTATGCCTTACAATCAAGAATCAAAATAATAAGTTTCTCAGCAAAAAAAAAAAATCCATTTTTGAATTATGTGGAGGGTTTAAAAGATATTTTTTTTAATTAAAAAAAATTGAGTATGTAAATTCTGTGGTTACGATTTTGTTGGGGTATTCCAAAAGACTGAAAAATCAAATGGGTCTAGACTAATGATTAGTGACATTGAAATTTGATGCACTTTGAGCAATTGATGTTTCTATGAAAGTTTAATTTTACGTAACACACAAGTATAAACTCCAATACAAGTTATATGGAATGAATAAACAACCAATGAGATAGTTTTTGCCCATTTGCCCATTTTGGAGAATAAAGTCAATAAACTAAAAAAGTGTTTGTAATATAAATTTAAAAAAAAAAAAAAAAAAAAGTTAGGATGGAATATCACCTAGAACAGAGAGTGAAGAATTTTAAAAGATTGGAGAAAATCATTTTCTATTGTCTAACCTTTAGAATGAGCGATAGAAACAAAAAACAAAACTTTGGGTCCATTAATAAATATACCAATTAAAATACCAAAGAATAAAATAAAAGAAGTAAGGAAGAAACTGAAATGTAGTAATTTTTTAGTATCGAGTTTGTGTTCTAGCTGTAAAGATAAAGAACGGGAGAGCTACATTTGGCAAACCGCGTGAACGTAACAGTTAGTTAAAGATCGTATCAAAAAAAAAAAAAAAAAAAACAGTTAGTTAAAGAGTATTCAGTATTATTACAAAATAGAATCTCGAAAAAATACAAAGTACAGTAATATAAATATATAATTAAGGTGGACGACGTAGAATGTGTGTTATTTGTGTTGGTCGATTTACGAAACCGAAAAAGTTTGACACCGTCTCTGTGTGTGTGTGTGTTTGTTTGTGTGTGTGACAACGCAAAAACGAAAACTAGATAGATTTAAGAAGCAAAGAAAACACGTGGATAACGAGTACGGCATGGCGCGAGATAGTGTTGGATAATGATAAATAATAAAGCATGGGGCCCCTACTTTCACCAACCGCTTGCTCGCTTGCTCGTTGGTGATAAGACTAAGATAGTTCTATGACAACTAGTTAGAGTAAAATGCCTATTAAGAAAAATAAAATAAAATAAAGCATTATTATATATATGAGGTTAAAATATCTAATCCATTATAAACATATTAAAAAAAGGAGTGAGATTTAGGGTATTGCAGCTTATGAAATTGTAATAAATGGTTGGGATTGAGAGTTTGAAAATGTAACTTTTAATCTCAATTATTAAATAAAAAATATTAAAAAGAAGTGAAAATTTAAAGTTAAAAAGTTAAGAATATAAAAAATTTTGTGAAGGAAATGGAGTTAATTGTACGGTGCAATTACATATCTCAATCCATATTCCTCAATATGAGTAATTAATAAAAATCAACATAAATATAAGAGAATAAAGCATCACACCATCGTAATCCAAAAATACCTAATAATACCCCAAATAATGATCGGAGATATTTTAGCCATAATCTTTGCTCGCAATAATTATTAGAGTGACTTGATTAGTGTTTGTATACTATTTTGTAGGTTATCCAATTTGTAACCAGTTATAGTAAAGAACTAGCCTCATCCAATCACTTGCCAGTCATGACAAGCAATAGATGTAGAACAAGATTGTAATTAATATTTTCCTAAGTCAGTAAATTTGACCCTTGGAAGCCTTGAGATGACCAAGGCTCCACCCCCCCCCCCCCCCCCCTCCCCCCTAGTTGAAGTTAAAATTCTTAATTAAACTGTCTTTACTAGCTAGTTGAAAAATTCCAAAACACCACCGACCCACTAACCTCTACAACCAAGAGATCAGATGGAAAATATAGGCAATTTGATTTAGTGAGTTTGGAAGGATTGTGCGAGTTGACAATATACATTTGCTTACATTGGAACTTCTCTAATTAGGCTAAAAAATAGAACTTTTTAGTAGATATTTTTAATGGGAATTCTTTCAAATATTTCTTTGTTTTCTCTCAAATAAAAAAGGAAAGAAAAAGTTTTTTAAGGGGAATGTTAACGGGTTCATGGGCCAAACAAAATTTTTGAGAGGGATGTGAACTCAAACGTAAAAGTGTAGATTACTTTGATGTATGTTGGAGTGAGATCTTATACGGTTAATAGCTCAGTATTTTAGATAATCGTATGTAGCATTGTGGAACATTATTCCTCAATATGAAATCCATAATCTTGATAAGAGACAAGAAACATCAACTTAAGATAGATTTAATGAAAATTGATTATTTAGAATATCAAGCGTAATTCTTCTATAAAAAAAATATCAAGAGTAAAAGTTTATTGAATTCTTCTATAAAATAATTTTATTAAAAAGTTATTAAATTTATATACAATTGAATTAGATTATAGAAGAATAATGTTTGTTTGTTTAGACCCCTTAAACCAGATTGTTTAATCTAATATATTAACCAAGTGATTACTTAGATTAATTATTCAGATCTAGGTTAAACAAGCATATATCATATCATGCATAAAAGCAGAAAAGTAAATAACACCACGATATGATGACCCAGGAAAACCGATGAAACTAATCGTTTCAAGGTAAAAACTTGGAGAGAATTTAACTTAGCTATCCTCAAGGTAAACACATCCACTATAAGAGAATTGAAGTTTTTACAATCAGATTTAACCCTAAATCTATTGCTACCTCCAGTAGTAACTTACTGACATAACCATGTACAAGCTCTAAATCCACAGACTCATTCTCTTCTTGGATTTACAGCAACACAAGCCACCTTACTTGTGACTTTGAAATCCCACTCAAAAGTTTCAGATCATCATCAGTAATGATCTTGATGCAGCAACTATGTTCTACCAAAACGCTTGATTGTAATTTTTGCTCCGATAGATTCTTGTATAGTTAAAAGGTACAAAATATCTCAGATCTTACAAAGAGTAACATACAAGTCTTTTTAGCACACTCAAAACGTGGCTAGGGTTTCCCTTTTATATGTGGAGAAGTTTAGATGAAATCCTGAACGTTTTCGCGGGCTTTGGCCCTATTTAAAATTCTGTAGAAAACTGTGCCTACAATTTTCGATCGATCGAGCCTAATTCTCGATTGGTCGAGCAAGGCAAAACTTCACTTCTTTTTTCTGCAATCAGCTAGACTTGAACCTTGAAACAACCACCTTTAAGCATTGCCTAAAAACCTAGACTAGACATGTTTTATTCTTGGTTTTCCAACACAATACAAATGTGATTCTGAATATTTAAACCTAAATCTTTAGAACCTAACAAATACAAAAATATATAGTGTTAGTAAAGTGATAGTATCCTTATGATTTTATTTCATTGTGGATAATTTCATGGAGGGGTTAAATTCAATTTTAAATAGTCAATGGATGCCTTGTGTAATTAAATAAAACATATAGTGCAATTATATTTTATAGTAGAATAAAATAAAATTAATAGTAATTTTGGACTGGTTATGAGATAACCAAAGCCCAAGACCCGTTGGAGTTAGACTTATATTTTTCTCTTTCGTCCCACATTAAGCTATGCATAGAAGACCCTTGGAAGGACGGCCATAAGATGAAAAAAATACACTATACATCCATTTCTAAATTAGTTTTCTTATGTAGAAAACCTTAGAGGAGCGGCTACACTAGTTGACGAGGAGAAAATTTGTTTTCTCCTCTTGGTAGCTACATGGTTTCTAAGGTTTGTCAACAAAAGAATATCTCACACTCTCAGCCATCATATAGTCATTGAGGTGTGGATCAAAATGGCACTAGGTTTAATCAAAGTTTTGGGTGAAGATTCAAGAATACTCGGTAAGATTTGTTTTTTTATTTTTTTCAGGGTAAATGCATCAAAGGTACACTTCTCCTCTTGTAAATTCTAGATTCATGCTTGTTTGTGAATATGCAAAATATGAAGTAGATCCTAGATTTATTTATGCTGCGTTTAGCATCTATAAAGATGTATGTGAATTTCCCAACATAAGTAACAACAATAGAATATGTAAAAATGATCTCAATGAGTTAAAAAGAAATTCGATAGCTAAGAAATTTTATCATGAAAATTTTCTTGAAACCAAAAAATAAAAAATTTCAACAACACTAGTTATTTATGTACCTACTTTCAAATCCAAAGAATTTTTTAAAATTTATACGTGGGCCATTGATTTAGCATTGTATTAAATTCGGAGATATCATATAATGAAAAAGTTGTTGAAGTGATGATATGTAGAGCTTCCAAAATGCCTCTTATATATCTTCAAAGATCTTAAAAGAAATCTCATGTGTTTTTCAAACAAAGTGAAGAATTTAATTCATGAATAAATTAGAGATACAAATTTTTGTATAATTCTTGATGATATTCGAGATGGGTCAAATAATGAGAAAATGGTTATA
The DNA here is from genome assembly GCA_030021035.2 of Notholithocarpus densiflorus. Taxonomy (NCBI): domain Eukaryota; kingdom Viridiplantae; phylum Streptophyta; class Magnoliopsida; order Fagales; family Fagaceae; genus Notholithocarpus; species Notholithocarpus densiflorus. The sequence goes on from JARYZH020000395.1 coordinate 94,612, forward strand.
GTTTTAAGATTTGTAGATAAAGATGGCTTTGCGTGTGAGAAAATGTTTTTTCAACTAGTTCATGTCTGATACTATAGCATTAATCTGAAAAATTAGATATATTTTGCATTGTCTCATCATATATAGTCTAGATATTCAAAATACTTCAGGGCAATGATATGACATTACAAGTAATATGCGTGGTGAGTGGAATTGACTACAAAATATGATTTCAAATGATTGTTTATATGCTTACTACATCTATTGTTTCACACATCACTTGCAATTAGCATTGGTGGCAGCATCAAAAGAGATTATCCATGTTCATCATTTATAATTACTAAAATGTCCATTGTCAATGTTGTTGGTGCTTCATTCAAACACGAAGAGCAACTAAATTATATTGGCACATTACAATGGGTTGGAGATACTTGTTGGAGTTCTTACTTGAGATCAGTTTCTAGACGGAAAAAGATGTTCACTGCAACATGTGAAGCTTTACTTAACATCATTGATTAAGGAACTACTCCTTCCCAACAAGGAGAAGCAGATTCATCTTGTCAGGCATTGAATTCATTTAAATTTGTGTTCATCTTTCATCTCTAGAAAGAAGCTATAGAAATCATTTATTCACTTTGTCAAGCTTTGTAGTGCTAGTCTCAATAAATTTTAAATGTCATGCATTTTTTTTCCACCCACTGGAGTATTTATCCAAAAATTCAAAGACGATAGATATAGAATGGTTTACTTATTTTAGTGAAATCATTATGTGAGACACTGTTGGAAAAACACATGTTTGTATCGCATACAAAACATACGCAGCAGAAAATTAACGGATCTACTTCATTTGCAATTGATAACATGTACTATGTAAATTTCAAAATATAAGAACAAGAATGTGTACCTTGGTGCAGTGAAATTCAAAACCAAAGATTAGAAGTACTTGAGAACACTTTTAATCTTCACTCCAATTCCACTTGTGCCCAAGAAGTGTGGTCTCTCAATCAGTTTATATGTGTGTGTTCAAGGGAGAATAAGAAAGTGTCCTACACTCACATACAAACCATTTCATTCTCTTACAAAATTCTGTATGTTTCTCTCGTTATAAATGATTATCTAATTGGGCTAGCCTTTTGGGTCATTCCAATTGGACTTTAGTATGAGACTTGAAGTGGGACCAAAATGGAACAAATAAGACACTAGTTCTAATGGGCCTTGGGCTTTTATTTCAACTCTTGACAAGTCCAAAGTTACCATTAATTATATTTAATACCACTATATAAATATAATTGCACTCTAGGCCTTATTAATAAATTATATCCCAAGACTTTATTGTACATGCAACCCTTTCATAAAATATTCATAGTAATACAAAGTCATGAATGTAGACTGCCACTTTGAAGATTACTACATCTTAATTCTTGAGTACCCAGTTTAATCCTTTAAGTTATTCATCATATATTTATGAAATCTAATTTCGTAAATATATACTTTAGTAACTTTTTACTAAAGTTGTTAGGTCTAACACTCTGAATAACCAAACTCATTAAACTTATCTCAAGGGAATATTTTATATCTCCGTTAAGAGATTATGAATTCCATCTCGAGAATATATGTTCCATCAACGCTAAATGTGGCTGCCCAACATACTGAGGTTTTTATTGTGATTTTAGATTTCACTGCAGATATATCAAAACAACCTACACTTTATGATCAGGTCCATTATTCTCTCAGGATTAAGAGTTCATGTAAATAAAAGTCGTGAGATTTACTATTCATTTGACAGTCGTTAGGAGAATAATAAATCTCACAGCGGTCCAGTTCAATATGTCTTAACTCTTAAAACATATCAACTAGAAGTCTCCACTTCCATGATCAAGACAAACATCTTAGTTGATATGTTATAGTTTTCATAGATGAAATGCCCAATTTAATCACCAACTACGAATTAAAATTCTGAGTTTACAAAAAATTTGTGACTTATATCTTCTATGACTAAATCACATACTATGCATCTCATAGACTATATGATAATGTCCAAATATTCATGTTACCATTATTTTAGATAATAATAAAACAATTTTATTAATCACAACATTAAGTCATACATAGCATCATACAATAGGATTTAAGGGCACTAATCCTAACAGACACAACATAGATACATCATATATTAATGCTCCTTAGGTTAAGAGACAAGGTCGAGCTCATCATCAACAAGATGATTTTATAATTGAGCATCATTATCAAGTAGATCTTTTTTATGCTGCACTAGATTCTGAATTACTAGAATCTTATTGTTGGTTTAGTTTGAATGAAGTGAAATTGCATAATCTTAGCTCAACTCTTGATCCTAGAGAGGCATGTGAATATTTTAGAAATGGTTATATTTAGTTATAGGTAAGCAAGTTTTATATGCAAGAATTCATATACCAAGAAAGTATATTCTTGGGAAATGGAACTTCATCATTATGAGCATAATTTGGACTTCAAAATGTTGTCAAGTATTTTCATATTGTAGTGAAATTGCATAATCTTAGCTCAACTCTTGATCCTATAGAGGCATGGGAATATTTTAGAAATGGTTATATTTGGTTATTGGTAAACAAGTTTTATCCGCAAGAATTCATAGACCAAGAAAGTATATCCTTGGGAAATGGAACTTCACCATTATGAGCATAATTTGGACTTCAAAATGTTGTCAAGTATTTGCATATTGTACCAATAGTTAATGAGAACTAGAAAACCAATAGCTTACCAACTTGTTTATAGAGTGGTTATACGTTTGCTTACTTTCCCAATTTTTGCCGCAATTATGAACTGGGCATTTTCAATCATGAATATTGTTAAAATTAGGCTTCGTAGAATAATGAAAAACAATTTTCTAATGGACTCTTTGATTTTGTACATTAAAAGTGAGATTGTTGCAAATTTTAGTACATATTCAATCCTAGATAATTTTGAAGAAATGTTTATTTTTGTATCTTCTCTTTTGTTGATATTTTGATAATATTGAATAGATTTTAGTTCATGAACTATTTTTGGTATTTGCTTCCCCCTAGGTCAAATCATGTGTCCATTAAGAGCCTCCATATAACGCTCACGGCATACATTTTCAATTCTTTTTTCCCTTCCCCATCATTGATTATGATTTCCTCAATTAAGGCTCTTCCTTCATGTTTTGAATTCACTAACCTAGGAACCCAACCGTCTTGAAGTTAGACTCGAAAAAGAGTGAATACTAGTCTCTTGTGTCCAACTTATTTGGTTAGCTCTCAGCTTTTAGCATTTGTGTACAGTATTTTAAAACTTCACATTTTCTCACATTTTGAAAGTACAAATATAATTTAGCACACTTTCAACAAAAAACTAAACAAGCACATGTACACGTACTTGTTTTGCATTAGATGAAAACACTCTAGCTTATAAGTGGAGAGTAACGTTAGTAGCTTAGATGGCTAAGGTTATTATGATGGAGATTTTGTTTCCTAAACCTTAAAAAGAACTTCAAAGAAAGAAAAATAGACAAAATCGATCGATATAATTTTTACAAAACTTAAAGTGATTGCGTTTAATTTCTAATATTACTAATGGGTTATCGGTGATGATGTGTCAATTTTTAATTTGAACACATCATCTAAAAGAGTAAAAGTAATCAAACTTTATGAACTAAAATCACTCATGAGTAAACTTTAAAGACCAGTAAGGTAACTAAGTCTAAATATTTGGCATCCACCCATCTCTTTTATTTACTTATTTGACAAATAAATAAATAAAAAGTTTTAATTTTAATGTCCTTATTTCTTTTTCCTATTGAGGAATATAATTTATTAGTGACCCAATAGCCCCATCAAAGATGAGCAAAGATAACTAAAGCAAACTAGGAAATATAAACGAAGAAGTTTTCTTTGATATGCGTACCTATATTTTTGTTCATAAAAAAAAATGTACCTATATTTTTAATTAGACAAAACTTAGATACAGTATCTTAAGTACTGTTTTTTAGGTTCCACTCTTAAGATTCAACCATATGATTACTTAACTAAAAAATACACTTCCTTCTCATAAGAAAAAATTCATATGGCAAAATCGCAAAAGAAGAACCTAAGGAACAACACTTAAATACTGTACCTAAATCTTACTTTTTTTTTTAATTTACCCACAAAAAATAAATAAATAAATAACCCAATATTTATGAAGATCACCCTACACTCATTAGCGTGGATATTTTGACGTAAATCAATGAAAAAGTTTGTGTTTTTAGGTTGTAATCTCCGAAATAGGAAGAAAAGAAAACGCATAATTGATTGACAGAGACGTCCTTGGACTACTGCCACTTTCAGCTGCGTAGTATATGTGTACATTATTTTTTGGTAAAATATGTGTACATTATGTTAACATATTATGAGTTCCAAATGTTGCAATATATACTTTGTACAACAAGCCTCGAAATGGCCTTGGAATGTTTTTTTGTTTCTCTTTTTGCTGCACTTTTTTTTATTTATTACTATACATTACCTCGTCTCTATATGAGTTTGATTTTTTCCTTTTAATATATGGGAGATTCATTAATCCTATGAACTCACAATGGGAAATAATTTTCAATTATCCAATGAATGTGGGATTTAATCTTTCGTCGTCAATACAATATTAAGAGCCATTATCTTAAGGTTTCCTGTTAGCTCAATAAAAAAAAAAAAAAAAGCATTATGATTCTTGAGCATGCATATAGTTAAACATTTGTCTAATTCTAAATTTCCATAAAATTCTTAAACCCAATAATTATAAACTTTGTGGTTAATGATGAAGAAAATGACACTGATTTTGCTAAAGTGACTGCTATTGATGTCACATTATCTCTAACATTTCATTGTTTATGTCGGTCCACCAAAGATCAGCTTTTGATTCTCAGTTTCACATGTCCATGCCCCCAAAGATGAGATCTAAAGTCTCCCACTCCCACTCAAGCGGGCCTACTTTGGTCCATATTTATTTGACATTACCCTACGTAGAGACCCAAAATACATCTTGAAAAGAAAATTAAACCACCATAATAATGAAAGAAAAGATTTTTTTTTTTTTTGGGAGAAGAAATGGATGAAAGAAAAAGCTGATATATATACGAAGGAAATAATGTTATTTCAATTTTCAAAAAAGAAATAGCATTAAACTCTGCCCCACCTCATCAATGTTCTGTCTGCTGACTGAAACTGATCAGTGTAGCTGTGTAGGTGTAGCCGAATTCTTTGAAATTAGCCACAGCTAACAAGATTTCAAGCTCTTGTCCTATGTGCGCATTCAAGAAAATTGAAAGTTTCAGACTAGAAACTAAGAGATAGCCCTCGGTTTGTGGCAATGGGCTCCAGCCCATATGGCATTTTCTAGCTGAGCGTAGTGTGAATTCAACGAGTAAAACTTAGAAAGAAACTTGTGTTGATTTGAAAGTGGGATTACATGAAAGTAATTATCCGTCATTCATGATTGATTACTTTAGAAAGTGGTGACAAATGGTGTTAAACTAAAAGAATCAATTCATAAATAACTCTAAAGACATAAAAAATTCACCTATATATTGTTGTAAGTAAAAAAGTGTCATCATTAGTAGGCTAAAATAAAAACTAGTTAAAACTTACCATTTTAATTGTTGAAAAATAAATGTTAAAAATTTAGTATATCACTTGTGAATTCGACTGTGGGTTCGATCTGGTTTAGGTGTGTAAATTATTTTATATTAAGGGAAAAATTTCGTTTGTTTTGTAATTAATGCATGGTTGAAAATTACAATTGAAGATGAATTTCAAAAAATAATAATAATACTCGTATTATATTATTATTAATTTTTTTTTATAGATATAATAGAATTTCAACATTTGGTGTCTATTCCATAATAATTTCTCTTTATTATTAAACTAAGACATCAATTGATTTTTAGTATAAACAGGATTCAAACTTTAAATTTTTTATTCAACAAAAAAAGACTTTACTAGTTAAGTTAGTCAGAATCCACCTATAATTTTTAATTGTTCAAAAATGCTTTCTTTGGAAACTCATAAAATATTGAAATTAATCAATTTTAAGGAAAATTTGCACGCCCAATCAAATTCGTTTTCTATTTTAAGCATTCTTAATAGGTGAAATGGTTTTGCCAAAGAACAAAATGTAAGATTGTCAATAGATAAAGCAAAGATCAAAATCTATTAGAACTTTGACCCAATCAAGATTCAATTACAATTGGATGGAATTGAAGTGTGGGTAGAATCGGCCTAATAAAGATTCAAATCCAAGAAAAAAGAATTTAATCATAATCATACATAATTATATGTGAATAGCTATGATTCTAATAAAGAAATTATAGTACTGTGTGTAGGGATGGCAATTTTGCCCCGCCCCGCTTGACCCGCCCCTCCTCGTTTCGTCCCGTGCGGGTTTTCCCTGCCTCGCAAAAGTGGTGAGGCGGGGATGAGGCGAGATTTTAGACCCGCGCCACGGGACTGGGCGGGGATGGGTTTACACTTTTTAGACCCACCCCGCCCCGCCTCACCTCATCCCCGTCCCACCCCACATTAATAAGGGTTAAATTGTAATTTTTTCATACATTAAAACCCTACTATTTAAACAAAACTATCATTAGCTTATTTTATTCTGCCTAGCGTGGCTCTACCTCTTTTTTCTCTCTAGCAAAGTTGGAAATAAGGTACCAATTTTAACGTTTTTTTTGTCTTTATTAGAAACAAATTTATATACTATTGAATTACTGGTTTCATTCATGATTCATACTTCTTTCTCAACTTACTTTTCATCATGAACATAATATAATTTTTTTTTAATGAGGTACGGGTCTGAGGCTCTAAATATTTGTGTCTGTGTCATTGTTTTTGTAATTTTGTGTGGGCATTTGGCTGCTTAACAACACTGCTTCTTTATGCTTGTCAAAATCCATATCTATTTTACAAGCTGGGTTTTTGTTTTTTAATTTTTGGAGAACGAGATGATGAGGAATATGTTTCCCTATTGGTTTGATTGTAGATATGATGGCATCAATCATGTACTAGCTCTAGTTGATCATTCTCATTCTCCACACAAAAATTATATACAATTTAATTTAGTTTTCTGTATTTTTATTAAAAAACATAAGGTACAGGTTTGAGACTTTGTCCCGTTCTCTATGAAATAGTCACAAAATGGGAGGAATTAAATAATGCACACTACTTAGTATAAAGGAGATTTGTTTTAGTGTTTTTTAGGCCAATGAAATATAAACATTTAGATAATATTATTTAATTTTTGCTAAAAATTAGTTTGATTTGATAGGATAAATTTATTTATAATTTCAAATATATTTTTATTATTGAAACATGTCATTTTATTTGAAAAAATGGTAATAGTTGTAGGGAAAATTAACAAGAAATAAAGTTTTACGGTTTAGGGCGGGGCTTCGCGAGTCTTCGTGGGGCCTTAAGAGGCGAGGATGGGGCAAGAAATTTTCCCCGTCATGCGGGGCGGGGTAAGGATGGGGCAAGAAAAATCCATGCGGGGCGGGGGCAAAGATCTCAGGTAATATTATGTTATATTATATTATTTAAGTTTTAGGAGATATTTCGGCAGAGTTTCTCAAAGTCAAAAGTTTTTGACCTTTTGATTGATGAGAATGAGGGTATTTACAGGGAAAATGAAAGTCTATGATTTGATGGGACATTTGGGCAGCCAGTTGATCAAGCTGGTTGCCCTAGAATCTTATCAAAATCATACATAATTATATGTGAATAGCTATGATTCTAATAAAGAAATTATAGTATTGTGTGTATTACAAGTATTAATTAAATTCAGGTAATATTATATTATATTATAGGCAAAAACCACATTTTCGTCCCTACATTTTTAGGCGATTCCTACTTTGGTCCTTAGATTTTATTTTTACCGCTTTTAGCTCCTATTTAGAAAAACGCCGTCCATTTTAGTCATTTCCGTCAATGCCCTACTGGCAAAGTCCTAGGTGGCAGACGGAACTATTAAAATAATAATAATAAATTTTATTTTGGCATTAAAAAATGCCACATCGGCATCTAAATTAAAAAAATTAATATATTAATTTTAACTAAATAAAAAAATATTAAAAACAGAATTAAAAACCAAAAATTACATGAATTGATATGTAAGTGTGTCTTGAACAAGAACAACAGGAACACAAACCCAGATCTAAGAACACAAACCCAAAAATTTAAAAAAAAAAAAAAAACCAACAAACAACCATTCAACACCGAATTCTCCAGCAAATCACTAATCCACATGAACCCAGTAAACAAACCAATCTCCAACAAACCCATAAACCTATATTTTCTTAGAAAACAAAAAAAAAAAAAAAAACCCAAAAAATTTAGCTTAAATACAAATTCATAAATCCCAAAGCCCTCATTTTCTCAAACCCAATAAAATCATCAAAGACCCATAATAGGCCACACCCAAAATCTCCATTCCTTTTCTTGTTCTTCTTCCCTAGATCCACCACTACCAAACCCAGATCCATCACAACCAAACCCTTAAACCAATTTCAACCATAGCTCAGATATATTAACCATCAAGCAACCCAAACCCTCACACCATCACAGATCTAAGAAGGGAGATTGAGTGGGTGAGTCCAAGAAAATTAAAACACAGAAAATTAGAGAGAGAGAGAGAGAGAGAGAGAGAGAGAGATATATATATATATATATATATATATATATAAGGACCAAAGTAAGAATCTCCTGAAAATGTAGGGACGAAAATGTGGTTTTCACCTATATTACATTATTTAAGTTTCAGGAGATATTTCGGCAGAGTTTCTCAAAGTTAAAAGTTTTTGACCTTTTGATTGATGAAAATAAGGGTATTTACAGGGAAAATGAAAGTCTAGGGTTTGATGGGACATTTAGGCTACCAGTTGATCAAGCTGGTTGCCCTAGAATCTTATCAAAATGAAAATGAGTGAGTTTAAGCTTCCTATCTAGAAGATGCATACGACATAGATAGGGCGCATACGTGTCATATACCCGGCGTATGCACCTTTTGTAACCCTTGGCCAAATTAGGTCAAAAATGAGCTTTTGGGCTTTGGGCTTGGTTTCTAGTTCATAGTCGGGCTTGTGCTTGGACTGTATTGGGCCACTTTTAGGGTTAGTATCCTCATTGGACTCCACACACGATACTAATCATTTTGGCAGTGATTGAATTTCTTGTCATTAGGACTGGGGAGCTCAGGTATAGGTAAAAACGAAATGGGCTATATGCATCAATAATATATGATTATTTTTTTTCTCATTTTGAGATAAATATATATATATATATATTATGAGTTGAAATGATTTTGTACAAAATTGAACCCTTTTTTTTTTTTTTTGAAAACCCACCCCTCAGGGTAAATATTTTAAAATCAAATGTAAGTCATAGTTGTACACACAAGAAACGTCTAAAGGAACATCCTCCATATAAACTTGATAAGGCAAAGACTCTCTAGTTCATCTAGCTAGTATATAAGCAACACAATTACCCATTCTCTTAGCATGACAGAAACTAGTTTCAAGAAAACAAGAGGATACGGACTTGATGTCGTGGAGGATGTAGCCCTAGTTGGAGGAGGACATATTATCTTTAACAATAGCCCTAATGACCATTTCTAAATCACCTTCACCAAACACCTTCACCAAACACCTTCTCAAAATCAGTTCCCTTGCAAACCAGATAGCTTGTCAATCTATCAACACTTACACCATCTCTATCGAGGTAGGCGGTGGAATTAAATGTGATAAAGCAACCATAACTAATCCATTTTCATTACAGATTATCTCTCCCAAACCAACAATATTTTCATCTTCAAAGATAGCTCCATCAAAGTTGACCTTGTATGAGATTGAACTATTTGAGGAATAATCATGGTTGTTAAAATCCCGATCTGGATCTTACGATCCTACAATTTTACGATTCCACCTACTCAAAACAATCCAGATCTTTCAAGGATCTTAGCGATCGTTCAGGATCGGTAGGTTCGTACGATTTTGATGATCCTAAACAACCTTGGTTTCTTATAATCTTCTTTAACTTGACAGAAGGTTAAGTTGGACCCAAATGAAAAATAAAATCCCAATAGACTAAGTTTTTCCACTCTAATATAGAAAGAGTGTCAGTTAGACCCAAATAAAAAATATCCCAATAGAATGTCACATTTTGAGATTTTTGACATTTTTAAATGATACTTTTAAATTGATGTAGTGATGTATGATAATTATATCAATAAATGTATAATTTTTGTGATTATTTAACATACCAATGTGTATTTTTTGTTTTTTTCATAAATAATGTAAGATCTTACGATCCACGATCCGATCCTACGATCCACGATCCCACCTACCTCCCACGATCCTACGTAAGATCCCGATTCTGACAACCTTGGGAATAATAACCTTTGTTCCAAGTGGAAGCACCAATTCAATAATTAAAAACAATCTAAATTCCTATAAATAAAATAAAAAGAACAATCCGAATTTTTACCATTAAGGTAAAAAATAATAATAATAAAGAAGAAGAAGTAGAGAAAGACTAATATGGAATTTGAACTATTTGAGGAATAATAACCTTTATTCCGAGTGAAAGCACCAATTCAATAATTAAGAACAATCCAAAATTTTAACACTTAGGGGGAAAAACAGAAGTAGAGAAAGACCAATATGAAAATTGATAAGGTGGATGTAATTGGAGAAATTGTTGGATCAATAACTTCAATGGTAAATTAAATCTCCAATTATATTTCTTATATATTATGAAGTGAAGAAAATTATGGCCATAAGCTCAATTTTTGGATTTTAAAGGAATTTAACCCAAGATCCATTGTTTCTTGCTTATATAAAATAATGTCGATGTGTATGGGTTACCCAATAATATTAAGCCATGTGGCCATGAAAAACAAATCCTCAACACCTACTTTGCATGATTACTATGCCAAACTTGCGTTGCAATAGTAGTCTGAAAACTGTTTTCAATTTTTTTATTTTGAAAAAATTTTGATAATTTTTTAGTTCCATTTGACTTTGGGACCTAAAATTTAGCATTTTTATGATTAGATAATGCTAGTGGATATTTAGGAAGTGATTTATTTAATTAAACACTTATTTCTAAGAGCTTTAATTAAAATATAAAACTAAGACTATTTATCCATTACTATTAAATCCTACGTATGATAGTGAACCATTGTCCTAAGCCTAGACCAAATGGGATTATGAAACATCATTAATCATAATAATCCGTTAACGGACCAATCATAACTAATTTACTATAATCACACATGTCTACTTCTAATCCTAGGGATGCGTATTAATAGTTAAAAATTGATTTTGCTATAATTTTTTTAATCCAGCTGTCTAATTGAAACACATGATATATCATTTTGATGGAGAAAATGGGTAAATGCCCATTTCAAAAAAAAATCTAGCATTTTGCCCAATTTTCTAAACTAATTAGGGAAATACTCCTCTTTTGAAACTCGATTTTCTTAAAAAAAAAAAATTCTGGAACCCTATAATGACGTTTTAAGGAGCCTATAGTGTCATTTTGTAACTCGATCTCTATGAAGTCGAGTTACATGCAATTTTTTTTCTTTTTTTTACCTATAACTCGACTTCATGGAGATCGAGTTACAAAACGCCACTATAGGTCCTTAAAACGTCACTATAAGCTCCTTAAAAACGCCACTATAGGGCTTAACTCGATTTTGAGAAAATCGAGTTTCAAAAGATGGGCATTTCCCTAATTAGTTTGAGAAATATAGCAAAATGCTGTATTGTTTTTTTGAAAGGGGCAAAGGCCAATTTTTTCCTCATTTTGATTGTTAGCACTTTTATGGAAAAAAAAGTTTTCTTAAATGAGGCATTTTAAATACAGTGATCAAAAATATGATTTTGTCCTTATGTCTTAAAATGATGATTTTGTCTTTAGTATGATTAAACAAAGATTTCAAAATGGTGTGTCTAGCGTCGGCACATATCAGCTACCACGTCTAAAATTAAGCCAATTCGATACATAATAACTCTTTTCCATTACTTAAATAAACGACCCAATCCAAATAAAAATTTGAGTCAAATTGTATAAGCTATTGACATCATGGCATGGACGATGTGCTATAAATACTACCAAGCAAACAAAATTGCATAGATGTCTCTACCCAGGTACTCTTGGAGTATAGAAAAATTGTACTCGCTCCTCTCACATTCGTAGTGTACCTTACCATAAAATTAATAAGTGAATCATACTTTGAATATGAAAGAAGATAGCATCATTTTTCGTACTCCGAAAATACCTAAAAATTACTCGGTCATTCCAAGAAGATACTAACAAAAACTGTATAGGATAATAGTAAAGCCGTAAAGGTATAGAAATAATTAGTTATAATCAAAACTAATCTCTCCGTACATGTGTGGATGTCATTTACTCTTACATTTGTATTCTGTAAAGGTAGTGTGCATTGCAAATTTGCAACAGGCACCACATTTAAGCAATCATGGAAGTGAAATTATAGGAACATGAAGTTATGATAATGCTACCACTGTCCATTTGGCAAGTTGCATCAAGTGCATGCCCAATTAATGGTCGGACTTTGTGGTTGAAAGTCAACAACCAAATTGTGTGACTCCATGATCAATGCGAACTTTGAAAAGAATATAAACATAATTCAGAGGAAGATAAAGACTAAGTGGGATGTCAATGTCTCTTTTATGCATTAAAATTTAAGATGCTTATATATGTATTAATTAAGCACTCTTTGAGAGTCTTGGATAACAAATTTAAATCTTTACTATTTGTTTTAGGTTGGAGAACCAGGGCTCCAATGAAACATTATCAAGTATCTGTTTCAATTATTTAAGAGTACAAGCTATTTACTACTTGAAATACAATTGTACCACTGAAATATTGCCAGCCAACTGTTTATCCAGAAGGATAAAATATATAAAATGTACTACAATATAAATATAAAAATAAAAATGTATCTATATTTGTTCACTATTACTTTGGATCCACTGCCATTTATTTCATTTGTTTTTCTTTTGGGCAATACAATCTTGAACTTGAACCGAATTTTGGAATGGCAAAAATGCCCCATCTTGCCCCCACTCTATTCCATCGGTTTTTCCACGATGAGAAGTCAGATTTTGCCCTTTCCGTCCCACCTCAAGTATGTATATCATTTTTATTTAGAATATATCTATACATATCATTTAATATTTTATACCTGTCTTATTTATAATTAAATTTTTTTTTTACATATTCTATTACTATTGTCAAAACACTCAGTTATTAGCACTCTCACTATTACATATTTCTCGTTTCTTTCATGTTTATCTCATTAATGTTGGAAATATCTCATTAGGAATGACAAAATACTTCCACCTTACCTCACTCCAACATGCTTGTCCCATGCAAGTTTATTTCATCTGAAGAGCGGATAGGACTGAGGCAAGCCAACAATAATCCAACCCCGTCGCACCCCGTTACTGTCCCTTCAACTCCAACCACAATTGCAAGTAGTTAATAGCCCTGCTTGAAATAGAAGCCATTTATAAGAGAGTGGATGAAAAGAAAGTAGTTTATCATCTATCCAATCTTAAATTTGGTATGTTTTTCAAAATCAGAATAAAAGTGTAAACTGTAAACAATAAAAAGTGTCATGGAAATGCTAGCAGAGTATTCTCATTATATAATGCATAATGTTGTAAATCAAATGGGTTAAGCAATGAAAGGGCTGTTAACACTAGATTTTTCCTATCCCGAACCCTGGGCTAGCGACACATGTGTATCATCTTGTGCCCCAAATGTGCTATGTACATACTCCTTGTCAGCATGGGAAAAGGTTAACAAAAGGGAGTTGTCACCAATTATCAAGTTTCTAAAATGTTATTGGTCACCTACATCTATTTTATTTTAGATGAAAATACCATTTTAATCATTGTATTTTGAGGTTACCGTCATTTTGGTCTCTATCATCAACTCACTAATGAAAATACTTATGTGATTAACAAATTGTATAGTTAGCATACTAATTACTGACATGTCACATGTCTATTAAAATAATAATAAAATATTTTAATTTCTATTTAAAAAAGCCATGTCATCATTATAAAAAATCCATGTCAAAAAATTTTAAAAATTATATTTTTTTTACAGAAAAAATTAAAAATATATATATAAATATATTAATTGCTAATTTTAAAATAAAAATAAAAATGAATTAAAAAATCAACTTACAATTTTCTTTTCTTTTTTCTTTCAGTTTCTTGACTCACTATTTTCTTTACATAAACTTATAGCAACACGCACATCACGCAGGACAATGACTAGTTAATTATATCATAATTATCTTATTGTTGAATAAGGAACTTAACTCCTACTTTACATTAGAAAATATATGTATTGACAATGAGTTTAATTTGTCAAGATTTTTATCAAAACTCTCTCTTCTCTCTCACGCTGGAATTATTACGAGAGCCAAAGTGTGATAAATACGACACGTCATGCGATAATTGGATTGGAGAGACTGAATGGAGAGCTCCTGAAGCTGAGTCTGATAGCCCACAAGAAATAAAATGGAGAGCTCATCATAAGAAAATGAAAGCACTGTCTCTTAGTACTCATCAGTAGTGTACTAGTGTCACCATCTCTTTTTTTTTTTTTTTTACCCAAAATCCTCTAAATTCTCCTACAGAACATGCTGTCACAAAAGGTCATATTCCAAGCACGACTAAATGGGGGAAAAAACAAAGTCAACATTTTGTCAAGCCCCTCCACTGCTAGGCTTTAGGTTAATATTGCATTTTTTAAACACATTCATTGAAATAATATTTTGTTCCCGCATTTAATGGGATTATATTGCTTAAAACCTTTTTTATGTCAGGAAATTTAGAAGATGGAAAAGTTAATTTTAATATATATATATTAGGGGAAGAACATGGCTTCCATAATCCTGTTAATTTGAGCATGACCATTGACCATTTAACACCCTTGTAAAATTTAATACAGAAAAGTCACTTCAAACTTCAAAGCCATCTCCTTAGTCAAATTTTTCAATGAGAAAGGGATTAGTGAATAGTGAGGCCGGGAAGGGGTGGATTTTCCATTACATGCTTTGTCCATTAATAATTTCACGTGCTCTCACTTAATTTCAGCTTTATTTGGTTAGATATTTTGCTCTTTGATTAATTATGATTTTCAGTAAACTTTTTACAATTTTCTTTTTTATTGTAAAGTAATAATACTAATAAGAACATAATATCAAATTATCAATGAGGATAATTGGAATTCAAATTTCCCCATCACTTATATATTTTAAGGAAAAACAAAAATAATGATGATCATATTAAGTCATTGAAGCAGGGCTAGCTGATGAGCTCGTTGACAAGGTTATAATGGATCCGTGAGTGAATGTCTCTCTATATATCAAACCATGTTGTCCTGGTCAATCTTAACTTGGATCAGGTCAAGAACTAGCAACAAAAAGTTCTTAACAATATCTTTCCCTTACTCAGTTCCTGGCACAATTTCCGGAAATCTATAAAACCAGCAAGATTTTCAAGTATTTTAGTCTTCCTGTTTATCGCCCATAATTGGCTGACGTGCCAATTGGTGGCCTAGACATCACCGAGGTCTTTCCAATTGACTTTATGGTAATGGTGGTTTCTTTGATGAGTTTTACAACACAAAAAGATAAGTTTTTATTTATTCCCCAAAGCAGTTTATACATGAAAGTGAAACACCTTGAGTACTGCACTATATAAAGGTATTGTGACCAAAGTTTTGAATATCATTTTAGTCTTCTAGGATCATTTTTGATGGGTCACTAAAACAAAATGTCATTATATCATAAATGCTACATATATAGACTTATTATAAAATAAATATAAGAATTAAATAATTCATCACATCTCATTATCAATTATAAAAGGTTTATAACATTAAAGAATAATGAACAGTATCCAAATCCTGTCATATACTGATCTCAGAATTAATCTTTAAAAAAAAATAAAAATAACCTATTAAAAATTGAAAGGTAAGAGATTTGATTTGATTTGGGAGACAAAAAATTACCAAAACACCCAAAATATATATTTTTTAAAAATAAAATTAAAACTTAACCCAAATTCTATTTCGAGCTGAAATAATTTTTTGCCCACCAAAATAGGTTAAAAATGCTTATAATGGATCAGAATGGCTTGATATTTGAGTCTTTAGGGAACAAGTGGTTGTTGTGTACTAATTTATGCAATAGTACAATAAATATTGATCAATACGCTCGGTACATAATGGAATTCAATGTGACAAAGACAATTGACGTCCACCAATCTCTAGACAACAGTTGCCTTGTAAAAATTTTGTTTTTGCTACCATCAATTGTTAAGTTTTAGCCTTTTAGCTAGGTTTGTGTTGACAATTTGCATGTGAGAAAACATATGTTGCTTGAAGATCACTAAGTTTAGAAGGCTCATTAAGCGTAAAGTGATCATTAAAATCCGAATTAGTGCGAATGATCGAGTTCGTTCATGGTGGATATTCTATAGAAGAGATCCAAAGTTCTAGAGCTACTCTGATGCATGGGATGCAAACAAATCATTAATTTGCTAGGTTTGGAAATATAGGTTGTAACAAAGGTTTGGAAATATAGGTTACTACAGTAAATTTTCTAGTGAGGTATGTTGCTCTCTAAGTGTTTTTTTATTCTTCAAAATAAATAAATAAATATAAACCTCACTTTATCACCAAATGCTTGTTGATTTTTTTTTTTTTTTTTTTTTTACTATTTGTTGGATTTTTCTGATATTCTTGTGATTGCATTAATTATCATTGTGAGTGCTAAACTATTATTGAAAATTTGTAAGGTAAATTACATATATCACCCATGTGGTATATATATCCTTAAAACATGAAAGTTCCATGGAGGTTATTTGTAGACTTGCATACCTTTTTTAACTATTTGCATCTGCGGTCGTTTTTATTATTATTTGGTAGTAGTAATAAAGGTAATAAAATAAAAAATAGAATAGAAAGAAATTAATATTAATGGCTTGAATCATGTATCAACAGCCAATATCCATTAGAGGTAGAAATGAAGGCTCCATCAAAACAATTATTTATTTCTATTTCAAGGCACCTTGTCTCTCTTTTTTTTTAATTTTTTAAATTAAAAAAAAAAAAAAAAAGGAAGTGTGAATAAATAACCTGTGTTCTTAGACGTTAAGCTTTTTTAATCTTAATGTTTTAAATGAGCAATTTTAGACAGTATAAAATTTTGGCTTTAGTTGTCATTCTGTCTAATTCTATTAATTTCTTTGTGTACATGGCTAATGAAGCAAAAGTGGTCAATTATTTATGACGTGAAAGCAATTTTTTTTTTTAATTTAAAAAAGTACATAATCAATTTAGCAACCGGAACTTGTATTTAAGCCTCTCTCTCTCTCTCTCTCTCTCTCACACACATATATATAAGTAGAAGTCTAGCCTTTATTATTGCTATGCTCTAGTTGAGCCATATTAGCGTCTACGTCATTATCTTTTTTTTTTTTTTTTTTTTTTTCAATTTTCCTATAATTGTTTTTAACATTTAGTTTTTTAATATTTACACTTCTCCAATCTTTCTCCCTCCCTTATATTTTCATATCCTCACTACCCTCTACATTAATATCATTCTTCCTCTTTCCCTTCATATTCCTTTATTTTTTGTCTCTTTTTATTCACGCTCTCTTACTATAAATTTGTCACTATCTCTTCCATTCTATGCATAATCTTTCCTCACCAAAAAAAAAAAAAAGTTGTCTCTCTCTCTCAATTTTTTGGTGGATTTTTTTATTTTTCTTTTATCTCTGCTTTAGGTTGATAATTTTTTATTTTCTTTAAAACTCTACTTTAGGTTAATACAATTTTGTTTTGTTTTTAAATTGTTGTTTTTTTTGTTCTTTTTGATTGTTAAATTTTATCCTATTGCGTTATAAAGAATTAAATATAGCATATAAAAATATAATATTATTCTATTACATAGCATGATTTGGATAATTTGGTATTTATTCTATTACATATCATGATTTTTTATGGTGTTCAATTTAGATGTTAAGCTATGAGACTTTACTAATTTTTGTTTATTTTTTAATTCTTTGTGGTGGACAAAGTACTCTTAATAGTTGTATTAAAAATACTCTATAATGCCATTTATTTAGAGAAAAGTAAAGGTTAGCCAAATGAAAATAATCATATGGGTGACAAATTTTAGTTTTTGCAATTTTACTTTAATTGTTATTATTATTTTATAACAATGCATATATAGAAATTTAATTCTTAGATTTTACTAATAATTGTTTATTTGATAATATGTTTTGGGTGGATGAAATTACAATTTCTGCAAAGAAAAACCTTAATAGATTATCAACAACAAATTCTTTTCCTAATTAGTCCAATTAATCATTGTTAAGTTTATTAATTTTCTTAGTTACTTTTTTCGGTGTTTTGGATTGTAGGCAGAAAAAATAAGGTTTGAGAAAGTTTGTTTAAAACTAAAAGAATAACTTTCAAATTTTATATTCTTTTTAATGATTCACAAAATATTATAAATAACTTTTATTAAAAAATGAATATTTTCGTTAACTTGCTTTTTGAGTTTCTGAGAAAAATTGTATTGTTTTCATTTTAGTACAACAAAATTTATATTTATGATCTATGATTATTCTTATATTATATTTATAATTGTTCCTATAAAATTAAAATATGATTATGAAACACATTATTTTTTATTAAATTAGTTTAAATTGTAAAAATAATAATAATACCACCATTAAAATGATTATCACACGCAATGCGTGGGTTCGCGACTAGTTTTCCCTAATTTACAATCAGTGACCTTTATTTTTTTTTTAATGACAATTCAACCATAACATATGTAGTTAAATGAAAAGATACAAGACCAATGCAACGGAAATAAGAGATATAACCTTCTAATAAGCAATAGTTAGCTTATAATTAGGGTGTTCATTAGTGGGTGTCGCCAATTTCAAAGGGATTTTTGGGCTGCACTGCTGACGTTGATTTCCTAAAAATGTGAACTACTGTCGCATTCTTGGATCAGTTTTCCGGCAACACGATATTGGCTTCCATCGGTGCAGTAGATGATGGACACCGTTGAGACAGAGAGAGAGAGAGAGAGAGAGAGAGAAATTTGGAATTTCCAAGGATTAAAATTCATTATCAACATAACAAGTCAACCACAATAAAATCCAAAACCTTAAATCTAAATTTCTAAATATCAAAACCCACCTTCAAATCCAAATGAGGAGAGAGGACTTGAGAGTTACCAACCTTAAAAGTTTAGGGAGCAAACGAGAAGCAAATTTGAGTTGATTTGATTAGAAGCAACAGATGCAGGTTAATGTTGGGTGGATTCAACTAGACCTTCAAGACTCACTCACCTCTAGTGTAGTCTATGTTGAAAACTAAAATCTTTTGCTGACAGTTGTATACATAGGGCTGTAAATGAACTAAGCCGATTATGAACAACTCGAACTCAGCTCAATAAAAAACTCGTTCATGTTTGTTTGTTTATAAACAACCCAAGCTTGAGCCTTAGTTTTAGACTCATATAACAAATAAACCGAGCCCAAGCAAAAAAAAAAAAATTGTTCATGAACAAACTCGTGAGCTATTACGCTTGATACAAAACAATTCAAGCCTAAACTCATTTATTAGTTTATATGTGTTAGTTAAATATACTCATTACACATATCTTAATAATGACATGGCTAGCATGAGATCACTACCCATTGCCTTAATTTTTTCCTTCCTTCTAAACTAACTAAGAATCACTTTAGACTATAGTTACATTTAAAAATAAATTAATTAATTAAGTTTGCCACATATAATCCTTCTCTATCAATCATCTATTAGTATTTTCTCATTCATAATTGTTACAAACAAGAATTTTTCTAGTTCTTCGCTATTTAACGTGAATGTAAAAATTGTATTTTGAATAATTGTTGAAGCTGTAGAAAATGAATGATGAATGAATGAATTTAATTATGTAAAATTTTAATTTGAATAATGGCTAATCATAAGTAGGACTAGATGCATGATAAAATGAGTATACTATTTTTTTTTTCTTTTTTCTTAATTTTAGAGATTTAAGTATTTGATAATGTAATTTTTTTACATCTCAAACTCAAAAGTTTGACTTGAGCTCGAATTTGAGCTTAATATTAAGCTTGAGCTTGGCTTGGCTAATCAATTAAGTCAAGCTAAGCCAAGCTCAAGTTTTTTGGCTTTCCCATGAGCTCAAACTCAAACACTATTTTTAGGCTTGTCACAAGCTTGAACCAAGGTTGAGCTTATAACTTTTCCTAACAATTCAAGCTTGAGCATGCACTACTAGACAAAACTTGGCTTGTTTACAGCCTTATGTACACATGTAATGAAAGACATTGGAATTCCAGCAACTCAATCTACCAGTGTCTTGTTAGTTGCTAGCATCCCCTTCTAGCAGTTTGATCAACTTGGCTTTGGTTTACTTACTTAATCAGGATCAGCTATTGAACACCTTTAATTATAACCCTACATACATTTCTTACGCTTAAAACACTAGGGATTTTCCCAATGAGTTTAAAAGAAGAATTAAATTCATCAAAGCTGATGTTAAACACGAAAACTCATTCAATTACTCTAATTAGTAAAGTGCTACGCAATTACTCGAACTAAACGGGGGTGTACCAAACAGCTTCCCCTTATTTTTGATTCATTCAAGAAAAGAAAATTGAAAGCTCAAAAATGTGTTGAAAAACACAAAAGCTGTTTAGACCCCCAATACAAAATTACAATTTGGTCGATTTTACACTAACTTAATACTAAATGCGGAATAGTGTAAACACAAGCATACAAGCGAGAGAGCTACTTTAATCCATATTTAAAGCAACATAGCAGTAAAATGAAATGAACAAGAGTAGGGAAGAGAGATGCAAACACAGATAACACGCCGATGTGTTATCGAAGAGGAAACCGAAGAACTCAGTGAAAAACCTCTCCGCCGCCCTCCAAGCGGTAATCTATCCACTAGACAATCAGTTGGGATACATGGGTTAGCAAGAGACCCTCCAAGCCTAATCTACTCAATGTACCTAAGCCCTCCAAGCTCCTACTCCAACAAGGCTTCTCGAAACCGTGTCTTGTCTAGCTCTCCGGATCCCGCAATAAGCTCCATATTGCATCTGCCATCCTTGGCTTCTTCCAATGCTTCCCAGCAGCACCAAAACTTCACTTGACACTCTCAAATGGTGTGGTAAGTGTTTGGGCTATCAACCTCTCAATGGTATGGAAATGGAGAGGTAGGAGATGAGGAAATACCACAAACAAATGTGTAGAGAATTGTTAGTATAACAATTTCTAACTCTCAAGTGTTTTAGCTAGGGTTTTCTCTCAGAGGCTCTCCTTCTCATTTGTGGGTAATGAGGGTATATATAGTGTGGGCGCAGAAAGTGTGTATCAGATAGTACAGTCTGGAAGAACAGAATGTCTCGCGGGTATCTCGCGGGAAGGCCTTACCCGCGGGATACTCGCGAGACACAGCTGTCTCCATCTGTACTGACTCTTCGCATTCCAGTCATGTGCAAGGCACATGCATCCTCTCGCGGGAAGCTTAGTCGCGAGATACCCGCGAAAATCTTCTTTGCTTCAATTGCTTGAGTCTTCACACTCTCTCTCACTATCACACAACCCTTACAATAAATTCCCACAACAAATACAGGGTACATAAGATTGAATAAAATTACAATCAAATTTGGCACGGAATAAAGGCCAACAAAATACATATTTGGAAATCACAACTTTACAATCTCCCCCTTTGGCTATTCCGTGACAAAACCCCTAAAACAGACTCTAGGCTTAAACGTGAGTTTGGGAACAATGGCAAAACTCACTCACACCTAATCTAGAAACTGTGAAGCATTTGCAGTTTATACCTGTAGCCTGAAACACTCGCACACAAACAAAACTTTCATTAAACTTATGACAAGTTGAACACAAGGTATGAACATGAGTAAGCAAAGTGCGATCAAGTATGTAAACCTTAGATATCATGTAAACAAAAAGACTTGATCAAACAAGTTCAGTCATTAAAGAATGACTACAATGAACATTTAGCAAGTAAGTGTTCATCCGGACATACAAACAAAAAGCAATCACTTATGATCACTTGTATGTCCAACACACAACCAATGCAAAATACACGAAGTGTATGCATCTAGGAACAATCCTACTAGGGCACAAAAGCATGATGTGATGAGAGCAGCAAAGCATAGATGATACTAAACAAAACTCAAAGCACCATAAAAAACGAGAAAACAAACATAAAGTAAAACAAGGTTTTCTCAAAAAAATGTCTTCTCCCCCTTGGTATATGCATCTCCCCTATGACTTTCTCCCCCTACGAATGTGCACGAGGTAGAATTACTCCCCCTAAGAGTGTGCACATGAGTCATATAGAAATGACGATACAAACCGGTATACTCTCCGGTAAACTCTCCCCCTTTTTGTCACGAATAGACAAATCAATCAAGAGAAAGGAGGGAAAAAAAAGAAGATATGAACAAGGGTAAAATATGATGCATGAGGGGTGCAAGATGAATAAGAAAATGAAACTTAAACGAAAGACGAAAACATCTTTAAAAAAAATGCTACAAAGCATAAAGTAAACATGACATGCTAAGGATGATGGAACAAAGGCATGACATAGACACAAGAACATGTTATAAGATCTAAAATGTCTAAAAAGACTTAACTAGCATGAGTGAAGTGCAAAACATGTCAAGTGTTAGAGTGTGTGCAGCAAAGGTGCATCTAGGGTGCATCTAGTGTGCATGTAAGATGCATGACCAATGCATGAATAAGCACTCACAGGGCAAAGTGCATAAAACACACCACTAATGATCAAAACATGATAAACATGAATAATTATGGTGATCCCCAAAGTTTGGTACTCATCGGAGTCCAAAACAACAACAAAATGCCATTTGGGCATTTTATCAAACACTTGGAGTGCACACACTACACATGTATGTTAAACAATGCATGAACATATGAAAATCTTGCCTAGATACATGTTATTTTTGCCACAAGGGGCCAACACAGATGCACAAACAGCAAATGGGACTCAGCCCAATCAAGATTTTGGAAAAATTTTCACAAAATTTAGAATTCCAACCCAATATTCGAAGAAACCCTAATTTTCAAAACCCTAAGCACAGATCCTGCATAATCCGAAAATAAACGATGAAAATAGTGTAAGAAACACATACCTTGAAAGGATTTGCAGAGAATTTGCTTTAAAATGATGGGATTTGAAAGAAATAAAGATTTGGGTTGAGAAGGGTTTGAAGAGAGTTAGTGTGAGGGAAGTTAGGAGTTTTGAAAAGATGTCACATCTGCTACATAAAAACTGAAAACACGCGTTTTTCGCAGATTAGGCAGTAGCGAAGCAGTCGCGAGGTAGTTGCGAGAAAGACCACTGAAGCACAAAAACTTTCGCGAGAAACTTTAAGTCACCAGATAGTAGCGATATAGTCGCGAAACTCTCTATGTGATTTTGTGAAAAATCCAATTTTTGCCTAAAAAACATTTCGCGAGAAGAGTTTAGTCGCGAAATACTCGCGAGGCAGTAGCGAGAGTTTCTGTATGAAAATGTGACTTTTTAATTTCCCTTAAGCACTTTTCGCGGGAAGCTTTAAGTCGCGAGCTTCTCGCGAAACAACCTCTAAACCAGTTTTTGAAGAGAAACACAAAAATGCATTTTGAACAAAAACTAAAAGACACGAAAGTATAAAATCACTTTAAAAAACAAATAAAACACTCAAAAATATTTTTGGATTTGATCATCAAATATTTGAGCATACACATCACATTTGAACATGTACAATCACACAAATGAGATAAACATTATCTGAACAAAGTTTTGTGTGTTGTGTGTGAGTATCAAATGTGGAATAGTCCATAGACGAGAGTGAAGCTTCAATGATCAATTCAATCAAGTCATACACAACTAGTACTAAATCAAGTGGACAATCTCAATTATAGAGATGAACATATATGACCTCCCACAAGAGAATGATTACAAAACTTAGAAGCTTTTCATTTGACTTCTGCATAAATCATAACATTTGATCCTTTTTGAACAATACATCTCTTTTTGAGATCAGTGCTTGAAATTTTTGATATTTCAATAATGAGAGTTAGCCTTTGGCTTTTTGAGCACTATACATTTCAATATAAAAGTCGCTTTCCCTTTTTCCTAGTCAAATACTAGTATGTGCGACAGGCTTTTGCAGCTCATAATCTCTTTTTCATTTTGAGATTTACATTTGGTGAGCTCTAATGCAAAAACATAAAATAAAGGTGGGAAGATATATAAGCACAAATCTATGAAAGTATCAAGACCAACAAGACTATTGACCAATCATTCATGACAAGCTTGAAGATCTATTTACAACAATCACACATAGTTTTCAAGATTTCTCCCACAAAGATATATGTGCATATAGAACAAACTACGCTCGTAAATGCACTATGCCATCAGTACGAAGGTACTAGGCCAAACTCCCATGTGATATACACAATACAGACGATCAAACTTTTTGAAGATTTTTCAATTTTTATAGGTTTTTGAATTTTTTGAACACACTCAAAAATAGAACAAATAAAGTAAGATCAACAAACACAAGTATAAAACAAAAAAATGCATATAAAAAATGCAAAATGCACAAATACATGACAATGAAGCATCTAATGCATGAAGAGTTCTACAAAGATCGAAAGAATTAGATCAAGGACCAAAAGAGCAAAAGCTCAACCATATGAACCCTTCCTCATCCAAACACAACGATTGTTCGGAATGAGTGTCTCAAGAGAAGTGAGACGAGGGTTGGAAGAATGAGAACCAGAGATGCACATAGTCAAGGAGTTAAGAGCATTAAACACTTTCTTTAACAACATGCTATTTTCACTCAAATCCGGTTTATCCTTTTTAGCATAACTTCCAAGAAGCTTAAGTTTCTCTTTTCTTTTGATTCTTTTAAGAGCTTGAAACTTAGAGCAATGAGGTCTAAGATGACCATGGGCACCACAATGGTGACAAACAATGGGTTTAGGTCCACTAGGCCTTTTGGGAAAGGATTTTGCAACATGGGCTTGTTCTCTCTTCAACTTATGACATTGAGGTCTTATATGACCAATCACACCACAATGGTGGCAAGCAGAAACAAACTTAGATCCACTTAATTCCCTAGGATGGGACCTAAACAGAGGCTTAGGCTTAAGAGCCTTTCTCTCCACTTTTTTATTTCTTTTGTGTGGAGGAATATACACCGATTTGTCCTTCGAGGTAGAACACACAATAGGCACAAAATCGGGTACCACAACATGATTGCAACAGATATTATCATCATTTTTATCAACAGGTTCAGCAATCAAACACTTGGCATGCATCTTAAGAGATTCATTTTCACATTTAAGATCATCAACTAGTTTGTTAGACAAAACAAGTTTAGCATCCAAGTCCATATTCAGACATTCAAACTCTTTCAGCTTTTCAAGAGAATTTTCAGCAAGCTTCTTATATTTTTCAACCAATTTGTTGGAATCATTGAGCTTAGCAATCAAATCATCATTTTCACAAAATAACTTGCTCAACTTCTTTTGAAACTTCTTAGCATCTTTCTTCAAGAGTTTGTCAACAACACCCATAGATTCAAGTAGCATGTCATCGCAATTATGAGGATTAACACTCATAGATGCATTTTCACAAACACATGGCATGTTACAATCAACAACATCCATAGAAGCATATAAAACATTATCCATGACAATACACACAAGGGGTCAAGGATCACACTTAGGTATTTAAACCACAACAAGTGTACCCGTTCTGATACCAATTGAAAGCTCGAAAATGTGTTGAAAAACACAAGAGTTGTTTAGACCCCCAATACAAAATTACGGCTTGGTTGATTTTACATTAACTTAATACTAAGTGCGGAATAGTGTAAACACAAGCATACAAGCGAGAGAGCTACTCTAATCCATATTTAAAGCAACACAACAGTAAAATGAAATGAATAAGAGTAGGGAAGAGAGATGCAAACACAGATAACACGCCGATGTGTTGTCGAAGAGGAAACCGAAGAACTTGGTGAAAAACCTCTCCGCCGCCCTTCAATCGGTAATCGATCCACTAGACAATCAGTTGGGATACATGGGTTAGCAAGAGACCCTCCAAGTTCCTACTCCAACAAGGCTTCTCGGAACCATGTCTTGTCTAGCTCTCCGAATCCCGCAACAAGCTCCATGTTGCATCTGCCATCCTTGGCTTCTTCCAATACTTCCCAGCAGCACCAAAACTTCACTTGACACTTTCAAAGGGTGTGGTAAGTGTTTAGGCTATCAACCTCTCAATGGTATGAAAATGGAGAGGTAGGAGATGAGGAAATACCACAAACAAATGTGTAGAGAATTGTTGGTATAACAATTTCTAACTCTCAAGTGTTTTAGTTAGGGTTTTCTCTCAGAGACTCTCCTTCTCATTTGTGGGTAATGAGGGTATATATAGTGTGGGCGTAGAAAGTGTGTATCAGATAGTACAGTTTGGCAGAACAGAATGTCTCGCAGGTGTCTCGCGGGAAGGTCTTACCCGCGGGATACTTGCGAGACACAGTTGTCTCCATCTGTACTGACTTTTCGCATTCCAGTCATATGCAGGGCACATGCATCCTCTCGCGGGAAGTTTAGTCGCGAGATACCCGCGGAAATCTTCTTTGCTTCAATTGCTTGAGTCTTCACACTCTCTCTCACTATCACACAACCCTTACAATAAATTCCCACAACAAATATAAGGTACATAAGATTGAATAAAATTACAATCAAATTTGGCATGGAATAAAGGCTAACAAAATACATATTTGAAAATCACAACTTTACAAAAATGACCATCTAAAAAGACACAACAATATGCATATGTTAATCCAACAAGATTGTGTATTTGTTTACGGTGTCCTATGATGCGTTATGATGTCCAAGTCTCAAGGGCTGATACACTTTTTTTATTATTATTTTTTACTTGCTAAGCTCTCATATTAAATCCATACAAACCTACACTTTCCAACGGTTAAATGAATCTTAGTAAGTTTTGCTTTTTGTTTTTTGATTCTTTTTCTTTTACTGACTGGTAAGATCATAAATTGACTTTGATTTCCAGTAAAATATCACGTCTATTTTCTCATCAAGTACATTAGAAAACAATCATTTTTTTATTCTTCTTCTTTTCTCAAAAAAATGGATACAGTACGCCCTTCTATTTTTTTTTTCCTCAGAATTTATCCCATGGCCTGCTTTCCAAAGTACAAATTTTTAAGTGTTTTATAACATAATTATATGGATTCAATGACTTATCGCTAAATCACAACAAAAAACTCACTACTGTGACGGTCTATATGTGCATATTTAATTTTCATTTTTAAAGATTTGTCTCTTAAAAAAAATGTAAACTTAATTTTGTATTTCTTTGGCCTAACATAATCCACGTACATTCAGCTTTTGGGATCAATTTTGCAGGTTGGTTAAGATTTGTTACTGGTTGTTAAATAGTGCACTTTTAAAGTAAATTCTTAGCCTCAAGTTAATAATAAAATAAATAAATAAATAAATAAAATAAAAGGCAGTTATTCCTTTATCATTTTCAAGCAGGCCCAATTTTCTAGCTATTCTTCTTGTTAAGCCACATGTATCGAAACCATAGTATTTTAAAAGAAGCCGAATTTTTGTTTTAGTTTGGGGTGCTGTCGTATTGTTGTCCTTTAAAAAAAAAAAATAGTTTATATCCATTCCATGAATTGAACAACAAGAGGTAATTGCTGGAAAATGATTTCCTCAAATTCCATCCCATTTTTAATCATATGTTGGACACGTAACATAAATTTGATTTTAAAATGTAATGTATCTTACATCTAAATAAAAATAGAAGAAAATTAAAAGATTCAACGAAAGAGATTATTTTTTTCTCAAAAAAAAAAAAAAAAAAAAAAAACAGAGAGAGAGATTTTTATTTCATAATTGCCAATTTATATGATGTTCTTTTTTTCATTTTCTCTCCTTTTCATTTTACGCTCTGTTTGTTTCGCTGTAAAATATTTTTAGGAAAATATTTTCACATTTTACTGTGTTTGTTTTGAAGTAAAATATTTAGTAAAAAAAAAATATATTTTCAGTCAACCAAATCAATTTAAGGCAAATTTTTGTAAAATATTTTACACTTGAAATATTGGTAAAATATTTTACATTTGTTGCATTCTCTAAGTCCTGATACACTGCCTCTCTTTCTCATCTCACGCTTTCTTAGTTCTCTCCGCAACCCAGTCCACCATCAGCCCTTCTCTCTCACCCATTACTAGCTCCACTCTCTTTGGCACCACCCATAATCGGTTCTCCCTTTACCGGCACCACCCATCACCGGCTCCATGTCATCGATGCCACCTTCAATTCTCAAGTTCGATTTCTCATTTTCCTGACTTTTTTTCGTTGTTCTCCATCTCTCTTTTTACTGCCATTTTTTTTTTCCCAGCGTCACTGTCAATCATGTTTAGCTAGGTTTCTGGAGATTGAGTTGCAATGGAGCTTGCTTTTAGTGGGTTGAAGGTGGATCTGGTGATTGAGATTGGATAGTTTTTGGGTTGATGGATTTTGGGTCTCAATTGTTTGAAGGATTTCAGGTATGGTTTGGGTTTGTCGACGACTCGACAGTGGTAGGGTGCTGGTGGCTTCATGGACAGCGTGGGTGGGTTGTTTTTCATGGGTTTTAATTTTTCATTTGGTGGCAGATTTCAATTGTTTCTTAAGGGTTATAGTTATTTTTCAGGATGATTATGGTAGATCTTGATTATTTTTTTCATGGGTTTTTGGCTTTGGATTTACGGGTTGTAAAGTTGTGATTTCCAACTATATTGGCTTTAATTCCGTATCAAATTTGATTGTAATTTCTTCAATAATTTTCCCTGTATATATGTGGGTTTATCTGTAAAGGATGAGTGTGAGAGATCGGTGAAGAATCAAGCTTCAAATGTTGGATCAGTGGATTTCACGATGGGCTCACTTGTAGCTCGCGAGAAGCAACCCACGAAAAAGCCACATGTGGAGCACATGACTAGAAGATAAAGAGTTATGTCAGTCTGTCAATTTCGTGATTGTCTCGGAAGAAGGCCAACCAGTGAAGGATCTGCGAAAGTTTCTGTTTGGCAAAAAGTTGTGTTTTCCTTTACCAAGTCTTTACCCACACTATATACCCTCATTACCCACAAATTGTAAGAAGTGCTTTTTAGAAAGAAAACCCTAGAAAATACAGTTGAGAGTTAGAGATTGTTATACCCACAATCATCTATACATTTTCTTGTGGTTTTCCTCTACTCCTACCTCTCTATCTCTAGATCTTTGAGAGGTTGCTAGCCCAAACACTTACCACCCATTCTGAGTGTAAAATGAGATTTTGGTGTTGCTGGGAAGTATTAGAAAGAGCCATTCATTGGCAGATGCAATCGGGCTAAACTGCGGGATCTAGAAAGCTAAAGAAGACTAGACTCCAAGAAGTCCGTTAGTAGCAGGAGCTTGGAGGTCTCAAGTACATGGGGTAGACTAGGCTTGGAGGATCTTAATTTTGTTATTCGTGTACTCCAACTTTATTCTCTAGTGGATCGATTTCGACTTGGAGGGTCGCAGAGAGGTTTTCACCGAGTTTTTCGGTTTCCGCTTCAATAACATGTCTTGGTGTTATTTTGTATTTGCATCTCTCTTCCCTACTTTTTAATCTTTCATTTTATTGTTGATGATGGATGAATATGAATTAGCGTAGAGTTATCAGTTCATTGCGCTTATTTTCTTTTGTTCCACACTTAGTCTAAGTTAGAGTAAAAATAATCTAGCCTTAATTTTTAATTAGGGGCCTGAACAAGCTCTTGTGTTTTAGCACAAATCCGAGCTTTCATAGGTGATCCTCTAGTAGCTCTAAATAGACTATGGTTTGGATCCTTTGCAATGATTGCAGTAAAAAATTAAAGGTATAGTTCCATGTTATGGCTCAGAAATACTTGAATTGTAAATCTTATAACACGCATCAAACACGGGGCTGAGCAAGTGGCTATGGTTAGACCGTTACAATGAAACTAGCAATGACAATGACAACTGCAAGTGTACTCAAATTGAATGCATCTCTTACAGGGATTTCCTTTCACTGTTTCAATTGCCTGAGTCATATTCATGGATAGGGAGAATTGTGGTCCTCCCTTGGTGGTACTGACCTTGTTATTTGCTGGGAATCTCTCATATAATTGGTCCTGTCCTGCAGTTCATTCTCTGCCAGAAGATCCCTCATGCTTGCAATCCCCTGTTATCCTATGCATTTGTCCCCCCATATCGTTCTCTTGTATTTAAAGAATGCCATCTATGGTTGGATATGTACTGATCCAGTGTGCTATGAGTTAGAAAGATGTTCACATTTTACATAAAACAAAACTTGAAAATGATTTTCCATGTATGTAGTCAAACACTGTAAAATGAAAATATATATATTTTATTTCGAAACAAACGGAACGTTAATCTTTAGACATCCAAACAAGGATAAGAGATAACCATTCACCTTTTGTATTCTCATGAATATAATAGGACCATAATTTTATCTTTTGGGAGTCAAAACATAAATATTTTATTTTTTGATCTATCAAGAATAAATAAAAATAATATATTGAAAGTCAAAATAAATAAATACTTAAAAGATCAAATATTAATTAGCCCATATTCAATATTAGGAATATATAAATCAAAAGACACAAAATTACCATTTTTTAATATATTTCAAATTGCCAATCTATAATATATAAAAAAGAACTTAATGTCTTTCTTAATTTGACAAATTATTTATGATTGATTTTGTACTAAATTTCGTAATAATATTCTTTTTAATTTACTAAATAAAAGCTTCTGTTATAAAATCATTTTCTGTTTTACTGGTAAACCTAGTTTTGACCGTATATATGATTAAAAATACTCGTTTCATAGATAACCACTCTATAAATGAATTAGCAAGGTGTTGATTTTTTGGTCCTACTAGTGTAATTCATAAATACTTTTAAAAAAAATTTGAAACCAAAATGTTAAACTATTTTCTAGATAAAAAAATGTTGAACTATATTGTGATTACAATGGTAAAGTTCCATTTTCAATAGTCATTTTTCATAATCTATAATGTCTTACAAATAAACTTGTTTATCAAAAAACAAATATCATCACTTCTAAAAAAATTCTTGTGTCTCTCAACGATCCAGAATTGAGTTAGGCACACGTTTGTATTGTATTATGAGCAAATCTTTTGATCTGGTGTTCTAATGCACTGGACCCAAGCCCAACCTTATTGGTATTTTGTATTAGGCCATATATATATATATATATAAATATACACACTTTTTTTTTTTAGATGAAAGATTGGATATTAGGCTATATTTGAAACAACTTCTGATTGGAATAAGGCCAGATTTTAATCCTTTGGACTGCATCTCAAACTCAATAAGGTTTAAGTCAATCAATATTATTTTTTAAAGAGCCCAACTGATTTTCTAATTGAAGCCCAATTTTCTCATAAAGAACTGCACTTAGAGTTATAGTGCATTAGCCCCGTGAAGGTGATGAAGTGACCATCCTCCTGGTTGACCCAGATGGGTTAACTAAGAAACATGGGTTTGGGCTGGGTATCTTTTAACCTTTTTGGGCTACCCTCTGATTCTCTGAACCTATTTTTCAATTTGAATGGGCACATTTTTCGGTGTTTTGCATTAAACCCCATAAAGCCCAGATTTAATAAAATTTTTCTTAGAATTGACCTAAATTTGAATTCTATGGATCGCATCATAATAGGATTTAATCCCAAGCCCAGCGCTGATCTTTTTTATTTTAAGAACCTGACTAATTTTTTTAATTGAGGCCCAAACTCAAATTTGTTTGAGCATTCATGTATGTTTAAAGGTCAGACTCCGCTATAATAATAGGTAAATACAAATTTCAAAATCTGGCCACTAGGATGCGAGAGGGCTCTTCGATAACTGGGCCATATCTTCAAACAAAAACTATACATTTTCTTTTGATGCTATTGCTTATCTTACAGATTTATCAATAATAATCTCATAAATGTTGTGCATTAGGATTCACTAAAAAACATTAACACCATGTTACATATTAACATTACTTTGTTACAAATACAGTTCACATCATAACCTATTTCACAACTTCTTGTGATAACAAATTGTGAATTGTAAAAGGTCGCTTTCGCATGGACCTATCACTAATACCATATCTTTTTCCAATTACTCACAAGCTACCACTTTAACATGTTGTAGACAAAATGTTACTACACTTATTGTATTCCAAATCAATGCATAATAAGAACAGAAATCTCCATCCATTTGTTGTGCTTAACCTTCAGTCAAGCATTCTTTTGATTTCGTCACTTGTTTCTCTGTCACACTGGGAGTAAGCATGAGAGATCCATTGGATACTTGGGAAGAAGTTTGGGAGATTGATTGGGAATTGAATTTTTGTTCGAACCAGTTTGAAACTGATTGGATATTTTCTCGGCAAGACTCAAAAATTTGTTGGAATTTTTGTTCGAACCAATTTAAAACTGGTTGGAGATTTTCTTGGCAGGACTCAAAAATTTGTGGGAATTTCTGTTCAAACCAATTTGAAATTGATTGGAAATTTTCTCGATAGGACTCGAAAATCTGTTAGCAGGAGCCATAAAGTAAATATACAAGAGTGGATGCACCTAACGCAAAAATAACCCACCCCAAGATCGGGTTAAGAATGAAAAGGAGTAAGTCACAAGCCAAAGCTCCCAAAATAAGACACACACTCTTGAAGAATAAGGGAGAATTTCTGTTGGAAGTGGCTAGTACCCACGCTGCCAATGCTGTAGTGAAAGTAACTACATCTATTATTAGGCCTAGCATGATTGCATTGTGTTCATGGAATAGAGCAGCACCTGAGCCTTGATACATTAATCCGACGAGGATAAGCAGATTACTAAAGCTAAAGCCAACCACAGCAAGCCATGCGGTGAAGGAATGGATTTCTTGCTTAATTCTAGATAAAGAACATAAAATGTCTCAGATTATGTGCAACATATAGTTGAAGGGTGGAAATATAAGAAATTAAATGAATATCTTTCTTTAATTCTACAAAAAAATGAGTATCTTTTACATTTCAATAAAAACAAAAACAAAAATTTGAATTGTGCACAAGAAAAATCTCTGCATTTCAATAAAAATAAAAATAAAAATTCAAAGATCCTTTAATAAAATATCAATATTCAAATAAATAAAAGAATAATAACATACATATTAAGCAAAAAAAAAATATATAAATATAATTAAGAAATTTAAAGAACTTAATAATGCAAAATGTAGTCCAACGAATTTTCGATAAATGGTATGAGAATCTTCCTTTTACATTAAACATGGTCTTGACCCCTGTCCCTGTGATTTTGTTGTTTAATACAACTCAGTCATTCAGCCAAAAAAAAAAAAAAAAACAAAAACAAACAAGCAAACAAAAGAAGTTTTTACGAACTAAAGTTAATGTCTATTTGACAAAAACTTTTTCCATTTTAACTTTTTAGTTTATTTATTAATGTCCAACTTTTTAAACTCTTATTTTTTTTTTAGGTAACCATTTTTAACTAATTTTTAAAATAAACAAATAACGTTTTAATCAAAAGTTACATTTAGATACCACTAGACCAATCCAAAGTCCCAATAAACTTAGGAGTGTTCATATTAGCACAGCAAGGATTGTCCATTTGTTTACGGCATACTTTATGTTCTGATTCAATTTTCTATTCTTTTTAAACTTTATAAAAGATCTCATATACAATATTACTCTTTCCAATAGTTAAAACTTTGTGAGATTATTGTCAGTGATAATATAATAGTTACAATAGAAGAATTAAATTTTAGATGTTTTAGTTAAAAACACACAAAAACACTAGTTGAAGTGTAAAACTATAAAGTTCTTTGCAGTTCACTAATTGTCTGTGTTTAAGTAAATTGTCACCGGTATTTTCTCACAATATGTGATGTTTAATTTTCAGGTTTTTTTTAAAGACTATAACATATAAACTTAATTTTGTATTTCTATGTTGTGCCTGTAACACAATGTTCTTAAATTCTGCTTTTAGAGCAGGCAGGTTAAGAATTTGTATTGGTTGTTAAAAGAAAAGGCAGTAGTCATTTCAATCTGGTAAGTCAATTTTCAAGCAGGTGCACTTTCCTTTTTTTTAAGTGGGTCTTTCCCTGAGGTTTCATCCATTGTGTTTGCACTTATCAAAAAGTCCGTCTTATTAAAGGAGGCGAATTATTCGGCTTCGAATTTTTGTTTTAGTTTGGAACACCTCCTATTATTGAGGATTTTCTAAAGAATAAATAATAGCAAACTATGATTGACTTTTTGAGAAGAAAAACTCGTACTCTTCAGACCCACGATTCAGTCTCGAACTTTTTTTTTGAGAAACAATCTCGAACCCCTTTTGTCATTTTCTCTGTTTTTTTTCGTCCTTAGGTATGTCTTACAATCAAGAATTACATTTCCTATAACTTATTATTTTGATCCATTTTGGAATTATGTAGAGGATTTAAATTCTGTGGTTACACTTTTGTTGGGGTATTCCAAAAGACTGGAAAATCAAATGGGTCTGGACTAATATTTAGGGACATAGATATTTTTTTTTTTAGAGAGTTTCAACCTATGGTGTCCGCTTCTGATGATAGCTTTTTATCATCAGACCAAGACCACCAATCGGTTTTTGGTATAGGCGGGATTGAACCCCAAATCTCTTATTCAGTTATTAGAGACTTTACCAGTTGAGTTAACTGGAACTCACCACGAACATAGATATTTAGTAAAATGAAATTGAAACTTGATGCACTTTGAGCGATTGATGTTTCTACAAAAATTTTAGGCCAAAATAACTTGTGGTATTTTACGTTAATATTTTTCAATCCTATTAATGTTTCAATTGAGAAATTTTAGTCCTAGAGTTTAAAATTTGAGCTTAGTGGTCATTTATGTCTATTTTTGTTAATTTGTTTGTGTACTAGGCTAATGAAGACTATAAAGTAATAATGTAGCCAATATCAAATGACATGAAAGTGATTTTTTTATTAAAAAAACTACACAACTTGCATTTAAGCCCCAATTTCACATTTTCCCCAATTTGCATTCTAAATGAATGTAATATTCGCCTTAATTTTTTTATTGACAGTTCAACCATAATTGATGTAGTTCTAAACAGAAAGATACAAAACCAACAACAAAACTCATAGCTGCGTGCAACGGATACTAGAGATACTGCATTTTGATAAGCAATAATTAGCTTATAACTAGGGGTGTTAATTGGTTGGTGTGGCTAGCTTTGAAAGGGTTTTTTGGGCTGCACCACTGACATTGCTTTCCTAAAAATGTGAACTCCCGTCGCACTAACGGATCGGTTTTCTGGCAACGCAGTATTGGCTTCCATCGATGGCTACCGTCACAAGAGAGAGAGAGAGAGAGAGAGAGAGAGAGAGAGAGAGAGAGAGAGAAAAAGATTTGGAACAAGCGATCTGGAACTTCCTAGGATTAAATCAATTACCTACATAACTTATCAACCAAAATTAAACCCAAAACCTTATATCTAAATTTCTAAATATCAAAACCCACATTCCAACCCATACAAGGAGAGTTGACTTGAGAGTCACTCACCTTCAAAGTTTGAGGAGCAAATGAGAAGCAAATCTGTGTTGATTAGATTGAAGAAGCAGCAAATCTAGGTTGTTAATATGTTGATTCAACTAGATCATCGGGAATCACTCACCATTAGTGGTCTTCGTCGGAAACTAAAATCTTCTACTGACAACTATACACTTATCTGGTCAACATTGGAATTCTAATGACGCTATTTACCACTGTCTTGTTTGTCACTAGCATCCCCATCTAGCAATTCTATCAGCTTTGGCTCAGTGACTCAGTTCGGATCGACTTTTGAACACCTTACTTATAATCCTACATCCATTTAATAAGCTTAAAATACTAGGGGATTTCTCAGGAGTTTAAAAGAAGAATTAACTTCATTGAAGCATATGTTAAACACTAAAACTCATTCAGTTATTCTAATTAGCAAAGTGCTACATAATTAGTAGAACTAAACGAGGGGTGTACCAAATGGAATTTCCCAATATTTTTTATTCATTCGGGAAAGAAAATGACCATCTAAAAAGACATAAGGATTGATAGAGAATATTTTCACCATCCTGAAAATTTTTCTTCCTAAAGTCTTCGGTCACCAAATGCATCATAAGCTTACCAAAAGTGTTTTCAGTCTTTAAAAGCGTCTTTGGTCACCAAGAGCTCGTCAGGACCCCAAGGGTTGTTAGGTACCCTCTCTGACACCACGTGACACACTTTGTCGTGGGGGTCGTCAAGTACCTATGGGGTTGTCAGGTACCATCCCTGACACCATGCGACACATTCCTCCTTGATGGTCGTCATGTATTGAAGGGTCGTCAGGTACCTTCCCTAACACCATGTGACACATTCTGCTTTGACGGTCGTCACGTATCAAAGGGTCGTTAAGTACCCAAGGGTCGTCAAGTACCCTCCTTAACACCACGCGACGCACTCCACTGTGACGGTCGTCAAGTATCCTCCCTGACACCACACCACACGACACATTCCACCATGGGGGTGGTCAGGTACCCAAGGGGTCGTTAGGTATCTTCCTCGACACCACGTGACACATTCCGCCCTGATGGTCGTCACGTATCGAAGGGTCATTAGGTACCTTCCCTGACACCACACGACACATTCCGCTGTTATGGTCATCACGTATCAATAGGTCATCAGGTACCCAAAGGTTGTCAGGTACCTACTCTAACACCACACGACACATTCCGCTTTGACAATTATCACATATCAAAGGGTCGTTCGGTACCCTAGGATCGTCAGGTACCTTCCCTGATACCACGTGAAACATTCCACTCTGACAGTTGTCACGTATCAAGAGGTCATCAAGTACCCGAGGGTCGTTAGGTACCCTCCCTAACACCGCGCGACACACTTTACCGTGATGGTCGTCACGTATCAAGGGGTCGTCAAGTATCTTCCCTAACGCCACACGGCACATTTTCCTCTAACGGCCGTCACATATCAAGGGGTTGTCAGGTACCTTCCTTGACACCACGCAACACACTCCAACTTGACGGTCATCACGTATCAAGGGGTCGTCAGGTACCATCCCTGACACCATGCAACACATTCCGCCCTGATGGTCGTCACGTATCAAGGGGTCGTCAAGTACCCTACTCATCACCCAGGACAATGCAGACACTAACTTCTCTAAACCAATGAGACACTCTTGATAGACGACCCATTATACTCTTCCAATCAACAGACCAACTTGCTTAGAGATATAATAGCAATGCTTAGAGGATCACTTATCTGGTGCATCACGCAATGGACGAATCGGCTAGGATCGACGACCAAGGACACCGACGGGTGCCTGGTCACTTATTACAACTGTCTTACCATTTGGGTTTGGATTACCCTTTGTTCTTCTTTTACCTTTCAGGTTTGGATTGTTAATCAATCCCCGTTTACCCTTTAGGTTTGGATTGCCCTTCGGTCTCCTTTTGTCCTTCAGGATTGGATTGCCATTTCGTCTCCTTTTATCCTTCGGGTTTGAAATGCCCTTCGGTCTCCTTTTAGCCTTCGAGTATTAGGTCCCTTTGAGGTTGATTACGATGTTACGTTAACCATGCTCTCCACTCACATTCACCGTCGGGTAGGAAAGTACCTTTTAGGTTACTGAATACTGACGATGGATTACACTTAGTCCCACACCATTTGCCTGTTCTCCACTCTATATCTTCCCTACAAGGAAAGATCCTACGTTCATGAGATCTTGATCAACCCTACACCACTATATAAACACTAAGTCTCCTATTCTCCAAGGTACGTAAAATTTTCCTAGCTCTCACACTTTTGATTCTTCTATCACTGACTTAACTTTCGGAGGGTTTTTGGTCATGTAAGCTTGAATTTAATCAACCATTTTTTTGGTTTTATTCCGTGCCAATTTGCATGTAATTCAGCACTTAGAAACCCTGTATTTAGGTGGGAATCATGTAAGGGTAGTGTGTGAGAGAGTGTGAAGAAATGCTCAAGACTATGCAGTGAAGCAGGGACTCATGACTGGATCTCGTGGGTGGCTCAAGACTGTGTAGTGAAGCAGGGACTCACGACTAGATCTCGTGGGTGGCTCGCGGCTTGCAAGCCGCCAGAAGATGCACACGAGTAAAGCATGCAGAGAAGCTGAACCGTCATGCCAACTGTAGCACTACAGGACAAAAAGTCCAGACTGGCCATTCAGTTAGCTCGTGGCTTGAACTCGCGACTCAGTCAAGTCGCGAGGCCAAGTCGCCAGCCAGCTCTATTTTGAAAAACTGACTCTTCGCATTCCATTCTCACACCAGTATAAATACCCCTTATACCCACGAAATATAGAGAGCTTCTAGAGAAAATATTGAGAGAGAAACCCTAGAGAAAAACAAGATTGACTCATCCATAATCTTTACATAGAGACTCTTCAAATTCCTCTACTCTCACCCTCTCCATTGATACATCCTTGAGAGGTACATTAGCCAAAACCTTTTCTCACCATACCCATATCTGTGAGGAGGCTATTTGGTGCTTGGAAAGCAGTTAGGAAGGGACCAATTGACATTGGTTGATGCTATGGGCTATAGCGGAATCTGGTAAGCTAAAGAAGACAAAGGTTCGGCGTAACCTCGTTGGAGCAAAAAGCTTGGAGGGCTTAGGTACACTGGGTAGATTAGGCTTGGAGGGTCTTCTGCTGTTCATGTATCCCAACTTCATTCTTTAGTGGATTATTGACCGCTTAGAGGGCGGCGGAGAGATTTTACGCCGAGGACTTCGGTTTTCTCTTCAATAACACATCGCTGTGTTGTCTTTGTATTTGCATATCTCTTCCTTTAATCTTCGCCATTTAATTTCTACTGTGGATGTGATTTTATTTGCTTTAGATTGTTTTATCAATTCTGTTTTAAGCTTATGTTCATATTTCGCACATACATTGTTTGATAATAAGATTGAATTGGTAATTTGTAATTTGGGGGTCTAAACGTTCAAGGTATTTTATACACTAATTGAACTTTCAATTGGTATCAGAGCGGGTACACTTGTTATGGTTTAAATACCTAAGTATGATCCCTGACCCGTTGTGTTTATTTGCCATGGAGAGTGCTTTGTATGCCTCTATGCATGTTTTGGATGTTGATGAATGCAACATGCCACGTGTTTGTGAAAATGCCTCTATGAGTGATAATCCTCATAATTGTGATGCTATGTTACATGAATCTTTGGATGTTGTTGATATTCCTAACATCAAACTCTTGAAGAAAAAGGCTAAGAAGTTTAATAAGGATTTGAGCAAGTTATTTTGTAAAAATGATGATTTGATTGCTAAGCTCAATGAATCCAACAAATTGGTTGAAAAATATAAAAAACTTGCTGAAAATTCTCTTGAAAAGCTGAAAGAGTTTGAATGTTTGAATATGGACTTGGATGCTAAACTTGTTTTGTCTAACAAACTTGTTGATGAGCTAAAATGTGAAAATGAATCTCTTAAGATGCATGCCAAGTATTTGATTGCTAAACCTATACCTAAAAAGGATGAAAATATTTGTTGCAATCTTGTTATGGTACCCGATATTGTGCCTATTGTGTGTTCTACCTCAAAGGACAAATCGGTGTACATTTCTCCACACAAAAGAAATCAAAAGGTGGAGAGAAAGACTCTTAAGTCAAAGCCTCCGTTTAGGTCTCAACCTAAAGTTTTGGATGGATCTAAGTTTGTTCCAACTTGTCACCATTGTGGTGTGATTGGTCATATATGACCTTAATGTCATAAGTTGAAGAGGGAACAAAACCATGTTACTAGATCCCTTCCCAAAGAGCCTAGTGGACCTAAACACATTGTTTGTCACCATTGTGGTGCCTTTGGTCATTTAAGACCTCAATGCTCTAAGTTTCATGCTCTTAAAAGAATCAAAAGAAAAGAAAAACTTGAGCTTCATGGAAGTTGTGCTAAAAAGGGTAAACCGGATTTGAGTGAAAATAGCATGTTGTTAAAGAAAGTGTTTAATGCTCTTAACTCCTTGTCTATGTGCATCTCCGGTTCTCATTCTTCCAACCCTCGTCTCACTTCTCATGAGACACTCATTCCAAACAATCATTCTGTTTGGATGAGGAAGGGTTCCTATGGTTGAGCTTTTGCTCTTTTGGTCCTTGATCTAATTCTTTCGATCTTTGTTGGACCCTTCATGCATTAGATGCTATATATTCATGCATTTTTGCATCTTGAATTTATTTGTATGCATTGCTTTTGTTTTGATCTTACTTTTTTGTTTTATTTTTGTGTGAGTAAAAAATCCAAAATCACATAAAAAGTGAAAAATTCAAAAAGTTTGATCGTATATGTTTGAGCACATATCACATGTGAGTTTAGCCTAGTACTTTCGTACAAATGGCTTAGTGCATTTATAAGCTTAACTTGTTATGTATGCACATCTATTTTTGTGGGAAAAATCTTAAAATTTATGTGTGATTGTTGTAAATCGATCTTCAAGCTTGTCATGAATGATTTGTTAATAGTCTTGATGGTTTTGATACTTGCATATACTTGTGCCTATATATCTTCCCACACTCTTTTTTGTTTTTGCTTAAAGAGCTCAACTAATGTAAATCTCAAAATGAAAAGAGATAATGAGCTGCAAAAGTCGTCGCACATACTAGTATTCGACTAGGAAAAAGGGAAAGCGACTTTTATGAAAATGTATGATGCCCCAAAAAGCCAAAGGCTTGTTCATCAAATTGAAATATAAAAAATTTCAAGCATCAATCTCTAAAATGAGATGTATTGATTCAAAAAGATCAAATGATATGAATTGTAAAGAAGCCAAATGAAAAGCTTCAAAGATATGTAATCATTTTCTTGTGGGAGGTCATATATGTTCATTTCTATAATTGAGGTAGACCACTTAGCTTAGTACTAGTTGTGTATGACTTGATTGAATTAATCATTGAAGCTTCACTCTAGACTAAGGACTATTCCACATTTGATACACACACACAACACACATTCCTAATGTTCAATGAATGCCTTATTCATTTGTTCGATTGTACTTGTTTAAATGTGATGTGTGTGTGCTCATCTATATATGGATCAATCCAAAAATATTTTTGATCATTTTATATGTTTTTGGAAGTGATTTTTATCACTCTTTGTGTTCATGTTTAGTGCTTACATTGTTTTTCATTGTTTAAACATGTTCTGTGTTGAAAAACTAGTGTCAGAGTTTTTCGCGACTCACTCGCGACTCACTTGCCAGTCGTGAAATTTTTCGTGACTCATTAGTCGCGAAACCCCAGTCGTGAGTTCATCCAAAAGATTTTTGCGACTCGCCCAGTTGCGAAATGCCTAGAAATAGCTTTTTAAAGGGCTTTTTGTGGGAAACCTGTTTTTAACCTCTCCCATCCTCTTTTAAACCCCTTTTTCTCAATATTTTTACATCTAAACCCAATCAATTTGAATGGTTTTTCATTCCATTAACATCTCTAAGGTTATTTTAAACTCTTTTCATTGATTTGGATCCTTAGATTATGTTTTGGTGAGTTTTGTGCTCTTGGTTGGGATTTTTATCTTAGGGGTTGGGGAAACTTTATTTTTGTCAAATTTTTGTATGGGATTGGTTTCTTTTGATATTTTGCTTTGGATGTTGGCCCCATGTGGCAAAAAGAGCATGTATTAAGGGTGGATTTCATGATGTTCATGCATTATTTTACATTGTAATTCATAGTGTGCACGCTAGGTGTTTGATAAAATGCCTCTTAGGCATTTTCTCACTTGTTTGGACTCCGATGAGTACCAAACTTTGGGGTTTCTCATGTTTCCTCATTAAGAACATGTTTGGTTCATTGGTTATGTATTTAACACAACTTGCCCCACATGTGCATTTTCCATGCATTGGTCATGCATTGCACATTGCCACCTCTTGCACACACCTCTGCTACCCTT
This sequence comes from Notholithocarpus densiflorus, assembly GCA_030021035.2. Taxonomy (NCBI): domain Eukaryota; kingdom Viridiplantae; phylum Streptophyta; class Magnoliopsida; order Fagales; family Fagaceae; genus Notholithocarpus; species Notholithocarpus densiflorus. Next base: position 136,840 of record JARYZH020000395.1, read on the forward strand.
GTCATACATTGGTCTATACCTTGTTTCTTCATCCTAGCATGTCATGTTTACTTTATGCTTTGTAGCATTTTGTTTGAGCTTTATTTTCTCATTCATCTCGCACCCCTCATGCATCACTATTATTGGTCGTACCTTCATCTCTTACCCTCATTTCTCCTTAACCCTTTGTCTATTCCTAACAAAAAGGGGGAGAGTATATTCTAGAGAGTATACCGGAGAGTTTTGTCATTTCTATATGACTCTTGTGCACATTCTTAGGGGGAGAAATTTTATTTCTCATGCACATTTGTAGGGGGAGAGATATTCCATAGGGGAGATGCATATACCAAGGGGGAGAAGACATTGTGTTAATAAGAAAACTTTTCTTGTTGGCTTTATGGTCCTTTGAGTTATGCTTTGTTGTTTTCATCGCATCATGTTTGTGTTTTGGACACGCATTCATCCGTATGCTATTGTGCTTCATTGATTGCTTGTTCGGATGATCATTTGCTTTGCTATATGATCATTGTAGTCATTTCCATATGACTATCATATGTATGATCAAGTTGCTCATATGTTTCACAACCTGTTTACTTGATCGCATTTTACTTAATTATACTTGTCCTTTTACTACTTGCTTTACTTTAAGGGTCTAATGTGTTTTGTGCAAGTGTTTCAGGTTACAGGTTTATATGTTCCAAGTTCATCACAGCTCCTATGATTCATGATAAGGGGAGTGATATGAGAAAAAGAGAAAGAGCTTTGTGTTATATTAACTATGTTTTTGCTTATTGTTATCATATGTCTTAGTTTATTTTCAGTACATTTCGTTGTACATTTTCTTTGTAGCATAGTACTTGCTGATTAATGTTATGCATTCTCTTTAAGTACTTTCACTTTTGTGCCCTTTGTTGGATTTTATATCCTTGATGCAATTACTTTTAGTTTTTGTATCGGTTGAGTGTAGGACATGCAAATGATACTTTGCATTGAGCTTATTAGCTTGCATGTCCAGATGTTCATTCCTTGTGTGAATGATCATTGTGGTCACTATTTATAGTGATTGTTCATTTTTGGTCTAGCCATGGTCTATTGCTTATATTCCATTTTGCTTGATCGCATTATGCTTGCTCCATATGCGTTACAAGTCTTCTGCATACAATAATCATATTGTGTTGTTATATTTCAGGAGATACTTGTTCTTATGGTTCAAGAGCTACATAGATTCTAGAGTTAGGTGTGAGTGAGTTATGTTCAACTATTCCCAACTCACATGTTAAGTCTAGAGTTTGTTTTAGGGTTTTGTCATGGAATAGCCAAAAGGGGAGATTGTAAGATTGAATTTAATCAACCATTCTGTTGGCTTTATTCCATGCCAATTTGCTTGTAATTCAGCACTTAGAAACCCTGTATTTAGGTGGGAATCATGTAAGGGTAGTGTGTGAGAAAGTGTGAAGAAATGCTCAAGACTGTGCAGTGAAGCAGGGACTCGCGACTAGATCTCGCGGGTGGCTCGCGGCTTACAAGCCGCCAGAAGATTCACACGAGTGAAGCATGCAGAGAAGCTGAACCATCATGCCAGTTGTAGCACTACAGGACAAAAAGTCCAGACTAGCCATTCAGTTAGTTCGCGGCTTGAACTCGCGACTCAGTCAAGTTGCGAGGCCAAGTCGCCAGCTAGCTCTGTTTTGAAAAAATGATTCTTCGCATTCCATTCTCACACTAGTATAAATACCCCTTATACCCACGAAATATAGAGAGCTTCCAGAGAGAATATTAAGAGAGAAACCCTAGAGAAAAACAAGATTGACTCATCCACAATCTTTACATAGAGACTCTTCAAATTCCTCTACTCTCACCTTCTCTATTGATACATCCTTGAGAGGTACATTAGCAAAACATTTTCTCACCATACCCATATCTGTGAGGAGGCTATTTGGTGCTTGGGAAGCAGTTAGAAAGGGACCAATAGACATTGGTTGATGCTATAGGCTATAGCGGAATCCAATAAGCTAAAGAAGACAAAGGTTTGGCGTAACCTCGTTGGAGCAAGAAGTTTGGAGGGCTTAGGTACACTGGGTAGATTAGGCTTGGAGGGTCTTCTGTTGTTTATGTATCCCAACTTCATTCTTTAGTGGATTATTGACCGCTTGGAGGGCGGTGGAGAGATTTTACGCCAAAGACTTTGGTTTCCTCTTCGATAACACATCATTGTGTTGTCTTTGTGTTTACATCTCTCTTCCCTTAATCTTCGCCATTTAATTTCTGCTGTGGATGTGATTTTATTTGGTTTAGATTGTTTTATCAATTCTGTTTTAAGCTTATGTTCATATTCCGCACATACATTGTTTGATAATAAGCTTGAATTGGTAATTTAGGGGTCTAAACGTTCAAGGTGTTTTATACACTAATTGAACTTTCAAGTCAGCACCCCACCAGTGCCCTCTGTAGGTTCTTCACCCTTTTGTTCTTTAGGTACTCGATTGGATTGCGTGTAGACGAACAATTCACTGACAATTTTGTGCATCATTAAGGATATTCATATATTAGTCCAACAAGGATTGTCTATTTGTATACGGTATTCTATGATTCTTTACGATGTCAATTGTCAAAGTCTCATGGTCTGATACTGAAAGCTCAATTAGTGTAGAACACTAATGCTTGTTTAGACCCACTACAACAAAATGTATTTTCAGTGACGAATTTTAGTGAGGAAAATTGTTTTGTCACAAAAAGGTACCATATAGTGATGAAATTTATATTTCGTCGCTATTTATAAAAAAATTAGTAACATTTAGCAACGAAAATTAGATTTCATCGCTATATGTTGTGTTGAACTAAAGGCGCCAAACAAAAATGTAGGCGCCAAACTAAATTCATCTACAGCGACAAATTATTTCGTCGCTATATGTTGTGTTGAACTAAAGGCGCCAAACAAAAATGTAGGCGCCAAACTAAATTCATCTACAGCGACAAATTATTTTGTCGCTAAAGGTGTTGCTAGGAACACTATTAGTGACGAAACCCGTTTCATCGCTGAATGTGACAAATAGTGACGAAAATAAGTCGTCACTAAAAATAGGAACATAAAATTAGATGGGAGTATCAGCGACGAATCCGAAATTTCGTCGCTAAAGGTAGCCTATAGTGACAACATACAAGTCGTCACTAAAAGTTAGCTACTAAAACACTTCAGCATTTTTTTTTTCCACTTTATTTTCCCTCCCTCACCCGATTCTCTCTTTCCCTCACTCTATCCCTCACATCTGCTTCACCCCAGCTCGTCGTCGTCGCCGATTGAGCTTGCCATACCGCTGATCTAGCTTCACAGTTCGTGACGCTTTAGCTCGCTACGGTTTGCGACGCTTCAGCTCGCTACAGTTCGCAACGCTTCAGCTCGCCGGCCGTTCGTGACGCTTTAGTCCTTCGCACCATCGGGCGACGCTTCAGTCCTTCACCTTCTACCCAGCCGGCGACCCTTCGCCTCCCACCCCCAATCTGGTATTTTTTTTTCTTTTGAGTTAATTTTTTTGTTAATTTTTGTTTAATGATTCTAGTTCCTTTGGGTATTTTTGTTTAATGATTCTAAATGCTTGATGTTAATTTTTTTGTTTAATGATTCTAGTTCCTTTGGGTATTTTTTTGTTTGATACAGTAATGGGTATATGCATTTTTGTTTAGTTTGAGTATTTGATATTTACTATGTAATAGTTGTGAAGAAAGTTTCTTATATATGTACTTATCAATTGCTGTAATTCTTTTAGATTTCTATGGTTCTTATTGTTTGGATGATTCTAGTTTGGGTATTTGATATTTACCAGTGTTAGATATATGTAGTGTACAAGTGAAGGTGTAAACTTTGTTACAGAATTTTAATCAAAATGGGAACCATAAGAATTGAACCATAAGAATTTAACACTAGTATTGATGACGATCATGATGGCACTGGTTAGTTTAAACAGAAGCACTTTAATATTACTTTAAATACTGCCAATGCACTTTAAGGTAGAAGTTTAAGGATTTAGGTATATATGTACTTAACATAAAAGTTTAAAATTGATGCATAATAGGTGTAATTTGAGCTTTCCATCTTGATTGAAAGGTACTGTGAGATTTGGTTACGGCCTGAAATTTATCTAGATAAATGAAAAGTTATAGATTTTGGTAATATACATATACCCCCACATGGGTGTTCATTGTCCTATATGATTAAGGGCTTTTATTAAATTGATTCCTAAGATTAGGTTCTGGTATTTATTGAGCTTTTACAAGCTTTTCTTTAACTTTTGTGCTTATAAATTTAACTTTTCTTTTGCAGACTAAATACACATTGTTTGCAGTAACTTTGGATTTTTTCTGAAAGTTGTAAACTTAGCTTGAGCAAAGTAAGTAAATTCTAGTTAAAAACGTATAAAACTGTATACTTGTGATGTTGGAAATTGGATTTGTGGTAATATGTTGTGTTGGAGCAAGTGGGTGGCTTGCATGGTGTTATAAGGTGGTTTAAACTAATATTGGAAGTGTTTTTCATTTATTGCAAATGTGAATGAGTATTGTTGATTAGATGTGAAAAATAGTATTTTCTTTGATTTAAATACTTGTAAAACTCTATACTTGTGATGTTGGAAATTGATTTTGTGGTGGTATGTTGTGTTGGAGCAAGCGGGTGGCTTGCATGGTGTTATAAGGTGGTTTAAACTAATATTGGGAGTGTTTTTCATTTCTTGCAAATGTTAATGAGTATTGTTGATTAGATGTGATGAATAGTATTTTATTTCATTTCAATACTTGTAAAACTCTATACTTATGATGTTGGGTTTTGTGGTGGTATGTTGTGTTGGAGCAAGCGAATGGCTTACATGGTGTTATAAGGTGGGTTAAACTAATATTGGGAGTGTTTTTCATTTCTTGCAAACGTTAATGAGTATTGTTGATTAGATGTGATGAATAGTATTTTATTTGATTTAAATACTTGTAAAACTCTATACTTGTGATGTTGGTGATTAGTTTTGTGGTGGTATGTTGTGTTGGAGCAAGCGGGTGACTTGCATGGTGTTATAAGGTTGTTTAAACTAATATTGGGAGTGTTTAAGCATTAATATAGACTTGTGCATTCATGAATGGGATAGAACTTTATCTAAGTAGCTTATAGACTTAGATGTTAGAATACATTATGCATGAGTTGTCCTTATTTTACTAAAATAGCATTCATCTTGTAATTGTAGTCAAACATGGATAAAAGTTGGATGACAATGGGTAAGACACCCGATGGCAGATTAAGCCATCCATGTATTGAAGGGGTCAATGCATTTATTAATTTTGCAAGAGCGGTTGTGGACTTGAGTGGTAATATTCTGTGCCTGTGTATTTACGTGAATTGCTATCGACAATCTCCTCATACTGTGCGTATCCATTTGCTTCATCGTGGGATTATGCAATCTTACATTAATTGGTATAATCTTGGAGAACCTCGTGTATTGAACGAGAACATTCATGATAATGAAATGTTGGATGGTGATCATATGGATGGTATTCATCCCTTGGTAGGTGACCGAATTAGAGGGGAACCAAGAAATGCAACCGAAGATGAGGAGGTGAGTCATTTTGACAAACTTGAGGAAGATGCAAAGCGTGAGTTGTATCCGGGTTGCACTGATTATAGTATCTTGAAGTTTGTTATTGAGATGTTGAATGTAAAGGTAATGACCAACTTGAGTAATTAAGGACTTGATATAATGCTAGAATTGTTGACAAAGGTTTTACCGAAAGGTAACTTGGTTCCAAGGTCAACTTATGAAGCAAAGAAGATATTACGTGACTTGGGCATGTCATACGAGCATATAGATGCATGTAAAAATGATTGTGCACTATTTTGGAAGGAAAATGAAAACCTTGATAAATGTCTGGTGTGTGAGGCGCCTAGGTACAAGGATACATGTGCCCAAGGTAAGAAGATTCCTCATAAGGTATTACGTTACTTCCTGTTGACACCAAGACTGAGGAGATTGTATATGTCAGACCAAAGAGTTAAGGACATGAGATGGTATATAGATAAACGTGTGGATGATGGGATAATAAGGCATCTGACTGATAGTGAGGAGTGGAAGGAGTTTGATTTGCAACATCATGATTTTGCCCTCGAACCTCGCAATGTAAGGTTGGGGTTGGCTACAAATGGATTTAACCCTTTTGGGAATATGAACAACAACTATAGTATGTGGCCTGTCATACTTATCCCCTATAACCTACCACCTTGTCTGGTTATGAAGGAGCCATATTTTATATTGTCCTTCCTTATTCCTGGTCCCTATCAACGGGGAAATGAGATTGATATTTACTTGAAACCATTGGTTGACGAGTTGAAGGAGTTGTGGGAAGAAGGTGTAGAAACTTATGATGCTTATAGTAAAGAGCATTTTCAAATGCGTGCAACTTTGTTGTGGACAATACATGACTATCCTGGATTTAGTAACGTGTCTGGGTGGAGGACAAAGGGTTCTTATTCTTGTTACACTTGCAACGATGAACCATATTCAGAAGTTTTGGAAAGTAAAATTGGATTCATTAACCATCGAGCTTATTTGCCTATGGAACATCATTGGAGACATAGTCGGTTGCATAATGGTTTATCGGAGAAACAGAAGAGATCTTTAGAGTTACAAGTGGGAAAGACACAAGAGCAGCTAGATAGAATGCCAAATATAATTTTAGGAAAGCATCCAAGTAACAAGAAGAGACAACTCATTGGGGAGCCAAATTGGTCAAAGGTAAGTATTTTGTACAAGCTTCTGTTGGAAAATCTGGTTTTGCATCTCATACAAAACACACAGCAGAAGCAACAATCACGAATCTACTTCATTCATAAGAGATACATATAACCTTGAATTATAGAACAAAGAATAGAAAGTGTACCTTAGTGCGGTGAAATTCAAAACAAAAGATTAGAAGTATTTGGGAAAACTTTTAATCTTCACTCCAATTCCACATAATGCCCAAGAAGTGTGGTCTCTCAATCAGTTTTCAAGGAGAGAATAAAAGAGTGTCCAACACTCACATACACTATTTCATTCCTTATATGATCTTAATAAAAACTACTTAAGAAATTCTGTATGTTTCTCTCCTTATATATAACTAATTATCTAATTGGGCTAGCATTTTGGGCCATTCCAATTGGGCTCTAGTATGTGGCTTGGAGTGGGACCAAAAGAGAACAAATAAGACTCTAGCTCTAATGGGTCATGAGCTTTTCTGTCGACTTTTGACAAGTCCAAAGTTACCATTAATTATATTCAATATCACTATAAAAATATAATTGCACTCTAGGCCTTATTAATAAATTATATCCCAAGACTTTATTATACATACAACCCCTTCATTAAAATATTCATAGTAATACAAAGTCATGAATGCTGACTGCCACTTTGAAGATTACTACATCTTAATCCTTGAGTACCCGGTTTAATCCTTTATGTTATTCATCATATATTTATGAAATTCAATTACATAAATATATACTTTAGTAACTCCTTACTAAAGTGGTTGGGCCCAACACTCTGAATAACCAAACCCATTAAACTTATTTCAAAGGAATATTTTATATCTCCATTAAGAGATTATGAATTCCATCTTGAGAATATATGTTCCATCAACACTAAATGCGGCTACCCAACATACTGAGGTTTTGATCGTTTCTTATGGATCTCACTCCTGATATATCAAAGCAACCTACACCTCATGATCAGGTCCATTATTCTCTCAGGATTTAGAGTTGGTGTAAATAGAAGTCGTGAAATTTATTATTCATTTGACAGTCGTTAGGAGAATAATAAATCTCACAACGGTCCAGGTCAATATGTCTTAACTCTTAAAACATATTAACATATCGACTAGAAGTCTCCACTTCCATAATCAAGACAAATCATCTTAGTTGATATATTATAGTCTTCGTAGATGAAATGCCCAATTTCAACACCGACTACAAACTAAAATTCTGAGTTTACAAAAAACTTGTGATTTATATCTTCTGTGACTTTTCACATAAATCACATACTATGCATCTCATGGACTAAGATAATGTCCCATTAGTTCATTTATAGATAGTCTCATATAATTAAACTATTTAATTATTTATGACATGCCAATAAATTGGATTTTAGGGCACAAACCCTAACAATCTTCCACTTGCCCTCAAAGAAAATTTACCATATATTCGACACTTATCTCCCTTTAGAGTAATTCATAGTCACTCTAAGGCAAGGTTTGAAAATAAGTTTCAGTCAGATTTATTGTATAAATTATCTTTTCTACTACTATATCTCACGTACTCAAATTGCTCTAATAAGATAATACTTACGCGTAATGTGTATCTTCACCACCTAGAATGAATACATATCTTGAAGTCCAACTTCATGAATCACAATCAAACTACAAGTCAGTATTTATACAACTAATAACCATCAAATCCTCACTTTGGTGGACAAACATATAATCCCTCATTCTTCTAAGATATTTGAGTATATGCTTTACTCCCACTAAATTAAGGGATCTTTGATTCAATTGATATTTGCTTACCATGCCCACTACAAAATAGATATTTAGCTTAGTATATAGCATAGCATAAAGACTTCTTATTGATTTGATATAAGGAACCGTCTTAATATGCTTTTTCTTCTATATGTCTTAGGACTATAGTCCTTTATAAAGGAACTTCAAGCTTAAAAGGAAAGAAATCATTTCTTGAAGTATTACATGCTACACTTGGCTAGAATCTAATCTATTTAAGCAGTTTGAGATAGACCCAACATCCTAATTTTTGAATTTTAACAAATTTTAATTCTTAGGATGTCACCAATCTTTTCCAAGTACTTTATATCAAACTGGACTAGATAACAAAAAAGAAAAAAAAAAAAAACCTTCATTGATGACAATAACTCTATATCATTCTAAATAATTAGAATGTCATCAACATACATTAAGAAATTTATTATTCTATATAGCTTTTACACACATAAGACTTTTAAATACTTGATCAAAATCAAACAATTTGATTGCTTAATCAAATATGATATTTTATGATTTAGATGCTTACTTTAGTCCATAAATGGACTTTAAGCAACTTGCATACTAAACACTACTGGTTCTTTACTATGAACAAGTCTAATTACATCATATAGATGTCTTCCTCAAGATTGCTACTAAAAGAAACTTTCTTGATATTTATTGCCATATTTCATCCAAATGAAATATAATGAATAACAGAATCTAGATAGAGTCAAACTTGACTATTGGTGAAAAAATCTTTTCAAAGTCGAACCATTTCTTTTTGAATAAATATTTTCGCCACTAGTCTTGGCTTTGAAAGTTTGCACCTTCAAATCTATCAATCTCATTTACTTGTAAACCTATTTGAAAACAATAGGCTTAATGCCATTAGGCGCCTCTACAAGTTCTAGACTTTAAATAGAATCTAATTCTATTCACATAACCTTGATCCAGTAATCCATACTCATATCATCTATTGCCTTTACGTAGGACCGAGAATCAAATTGATATTCTTATGGAATAACTACAAAAGTTTATTCCAAAAGTATGAATTTATTTGGTAATCCTCCCACTACAATATTGTACTGGTGTAATAGTTATCTATAGAATAATGTCTTGTGGTGTATCTAATACAACCATCTCATTTCCAAATGTATTTTATAGTTGTCCTACAACAAATTTTGACATTTTTCTTCTAGAACAATCTACTTTTAAAAGAGCCCTATTCCTCCTTTATGTATGCACTGACTTAAAGAAGTCATTGGAACTTCATTCCTTTATGAAAAGTAGCCCTAGATCTTATTATCCACTAAATAGAATTCATAAACTGGGAATATAATAAAATAATGGTTATAAAAGCCCATCTTTCACCAATCTTGAATATCATTTAGATTAATAAGATCTAGACATAAGTGCCAAAACATACAACTACAAAGTATGGAAATTTTCTCTTTAAAAAGTAAAACATGTAAATTTCCATCTAGAAAACAATCATGGACAATGCTTAGCTTTACCAAAAAGAAAACACTTTCCTTTTGATCATTCTTGTGAGTCTAATTTCCTTTTGGCAACTATTAGGGCAACTAGCATGTCCAACTGTTTGGTATTATAATTCCTCTTCTTACCACCCTTACCTTTCGGTTCAGGCTAAGAATTCAAATTAAATCATATTGATCCTAGCCTTAGCTTTTAGGATGTCTTCCATTGCGTAGAACTCACTTCAGATAACATAAAATGAATTTATTTTCAAAACAATCTAAATTGATCAAATGATTCTAACAAGGACTTGTGGATCATATCCAAATGAGATTAACATTTAATCTCTACATCCAAGAATTCCAATTTATTTTAAAATTAAAACATTTTCATAAAATGACATAGAGTTGGAACTCTTTAAGCTTTTTTTAGCACTCAATATGATTCATATCAAACATCTCATTTAGACTTAATATAAAGTCTAAGTTTAGTACTAACTCTTGCATCTCATGCTGTAGCACAATTGTCATAGAAGCCAATGTAACATTTTAGCATTTCAATGGAGACTATGATCATATCATAAGCTATCTTCCATTAAATGCATCATGTATTGGAAATTATGACAATGCTGAATAAAAACATAAATATGTACTTAAGCTCCTTTAAGCACCATGTCTAAAATTATTTCTTAGTTAATGTGATTCAATTAAAATAATAGTTAGAGAACAAAAATTATGAAAACTTTATTTTGAGACTATGAACATAATTACAAGGACATTATATTTTGCATCCATAACCATATAATATGAAACTCGAAAAACATACTATACTAGGTGCAATGACAACCTAATCCCGCAATTAATATTCCTCAGCATAGAGTGAATACCAACCACTATGATCAGGAGAGAATTTTTCTCGTTATTAATGCTATCATGGTAACTCTTACCAAACAAAATAATTTGCCGCTCTTCCTTTGGCCTCTAAGTAATAATAGCAAGAACTCAGCATAGAGGATACTATCAAACTTAGTCTAGTGTACACCATTGCCTAGACCCATGTGTAGCCACATAACTCTACCCTTGTAAGGTTTAATCTTGTAGTACCATGATGCAAAACACCCTCCGCATAGAACGCAAGGCTCGAGGCCAAGACGAGGTGCTTGCCCACACCACTATAAACCGGGAAGTTCAATCTTGTAGTACCATGAAATAAACATCCTCCGCATGGAATGCAAGGCTCAAGGCCAAGACGAGATGTTTACCCCACACCACTATGAATCGACAATGGAGGCTGTGAGATCCAACCCTTGTATCTCTCTCCCACTAGATATTTTAAAACAAGTGGATTGTCTCTGAAATCATTGTGATCTAATCACAATTTTAACCCTACACATTAAATGTGTTTAATTGTTTAAATTCAACGTGATGTAACTAAGTCACGTCACAATAGTGTAACGAACATTCGCGCAATCACAAAGAAGTTTAACCTTGTAATCCGTGAAGTAAATACCCTCTGCATGGAATGCAAGACTTGAAGTCAAGACAATGTATCTATTCACATTACAATAAACTTAACAAAAAGGTTATTTCAGCACTCCCACTCATTATTTGGGTTTTTCTTTAAATAATTGTGATCCCATCACAACTAATAACCTTGCACTTGATAAAGACTCTAATCTCATTAGAATCATTAACTAAAATGGAAGTCCTAAACTATTTAGGATTCCTTAAACACTAATGAATCAAAAATTAGTTATATAGAACTCTATCCTTAATTTACTAGATAACGTATTCTAATCTCATTAGAAACTATATAACTTTAATTAGAATTTTAATCTCATTAAAAACCTCTAATTAAAATAAATTAAGGACTTTTAATCATAAAATAATTTAGTACTAAGAGTTCTACTTAACTAACATCTTTGATCTCATTAGGTCTTTTAGTTAGATAATGATTAATAAATGTCCTTAACTTTTAAGGACTATAAAATTAATCACATAGCTTTGCTTTTAATCAAAGTTTTAACACTTAGTCAAAAACAAGTGAAAATTCAAAATTCAGTGCCTTCAATCGTTCGAACCTTTAGCCTCAAAAGCATTTTCGCAAGAATCTCGCGATTAAACTCTTCCCACGAAAATGGGTTAAGACTAAATTGTGAAAACACAAAATTCAGACAGAAACTTTTGTGACTATCTCGCAACTGTTTCACGAGTAAAGCTTACCCGTGAAAAGTTTTATGCTTCAGAGGCATTTTTCGTGAGTAACTTCGCAGGAAGTTAACCCGCGAAAAACGCATGTTTTCAGTTTTTAAAGGGCAAAACTGAATTTTTTTAAGAATTTTCAAGTAACCGTTTTTGATATCTTCATTGTTCTTCAATCAAAAATGCTTTTTGATTTTTTCAACGAAAATTTACAGATCAAACATTAGGGTTTTCAATATCAAGATCAAGAACCATAATAATGCTAGAAACCTTGAAAACATAATCCTAATCTCATTAGGAATAAATTTCATAATCCTAGCATTAACTAACTGTTTGATCATAAAAGTATATCACTAGACTAACATCTGTACATGTACACCATTCAATATAAAAACAATTCAAACATACATGTACATCCAGTGAAAAATATAAACAAACAAGAATTAAAGATAGTTATTGAATGAAATTCAACAATTGTGCCAAATTGCCAAATATATCCATAATTATAGAAGTACGATAGATAGCAAGTTTCCCACGCACTACCGAAAACCAAAAAGCAGTTAACACTTTGATTCGGGCACCGAAACAAAGACAAACAATTTGGCTTTCCTCATTCTTTAATCAAGAAAGAATGTGGGCACGAAGTGCAGCGAATCAAATTCCCTTTTCGCTATTTTATTCAAAATAAAACTTGAATCTCAAACAAAAAACATATAGAAACATGTTCAATTATCAATCTAACAATAAATTAATAAAACCCAACATGTATCCATGTCAAAACCACGTGTTCAACAAGTATGCAGAAAATTTTATTGCAGAAAACTAGAACACTAAGAAAACGGTTTTTCTTTAATTCTAAAACTCAATCACATGTTTTACAAGCTTGATATTGAAAACCGCTCTGATACCAATTGTTGGAAAATCTAGCTTTGCATCTCATACAAAACACACAGCGGAAGCAACAATCACGGATCTACTTCATTCATGAGAGATAACATGTAACCTTGAATTATAGAACAAAGAATAGAAAGCGTACCTTAGTGCGGTGAAATTCAAAACAAAAGATTAGAAGTACTTGGCAAAAGTTTTAATCTTCACTCCAATTCCACTTAATGCCTAAGAAGTGTGGACTCTCAATCAGTTTCCAAGGAGAGAATAAAAGAGTGTCCAACACTCACATACACCATTTCATTCCTTATATGATCTTAATAAAAACCACTGAAGAAATTCTGTATGTTTCTCTCCTTATATATAACTGATTATCTAATTGGGCTAGCCTTTTGGGCCATTCCAATTGGGACCAAAAGGGAACAAATAAGACTCTAACTCTAATGGGCCTTGGGTTTTTCTGTCGACTCTTGACAAGTCCAAAGTTACCATTAATTATATTCAATACCACTATGAGAATTTAATTGCACTCTAGGCCTTATTAATAAATTATATCCCAAGACTTTATTATACATGCAACCTCTTCATTAAAATATTCGTAGTAATACAAAGTCATGAATGTTGATTGCCACTTTGAAGATTACTACATCTTAATCCTTGAGTACCCGATTTAATCCTTTATGTTATTCATCATATATTTATGAAATCCAATTTCATAAATATATACTTTAGTAACTCCTTACTAAAGTGGTTGGGCCCAACACTCTGAATAAACAAACCCATTAAACTTATCTCAAGGGAATATTTTATATCTCCGTTAAGAGATTATGAATTCCATCTTGAGAATATATGTTCCATCAACACTAAATGCGGCTGCCCAACATACTGAGGTTTTGATCGTTTCTTATAGATCTCACTCCTGATATATCAAAGCAACCTACACCTCATGATCAGGTCCAATATTCTCTCAAGATTTAGAGTTGATGTAAATAGAAGTCATGAAATTTATTATTCATTTGACAGTCGTTAGGAGAATAATAAATCTCACAGCGGTCCAGTTCAATATGTCTTAACTCTTAAAACATATCAACATATCAACTAGAAGTCTCCACTTCCATGATCAAGACAAATCATCTTAATTGATATGTTATAGTCTTCGCAGATGAAATGTCCAATTTCATCACCGACTATGAACTAAAATTATGACTTTACAAAGAACTTATGATTTATATCTTCTGTGACTTTTCACATAAATCACATATTATGCATCTCATGGACTAAGATAATGTCCCATTAGTTCATTTATAGATAGTCTCATATAATTAAACTATTTAATTATTTATGACATGCCAATAAATTGGATTTTAGGGCACAAACCCTAACAGCTTCCATACTGGAAGAATAAGAAGCTTAAGCACAACATTGATGTCATGCATGTGGAGAAGAACATTAGTGAGAGTACTTACGGTACTTTGTTGAGCATTGATGGGAGAAACAAGGATACTGACAAGGCACGAATAGACTTGCAAAATATGAACTTTAGACACACGTTGCATTTGAAACAATGTCCTGATGGATCATATGACAAGCCTCGGGCTTTCTTTTCATTAAGCCCAAATGAAAGGGATGGTTTCTATGACTTTTTGAAATCAGTCAAGTATCCGGATGGCTATGCAACCAACATATCAAGGTCAGTGAATGCAAAAAATGGTAGATTATCTGGTTTGAAAAGCCACGACTGTCATGTGCTACTACAACGAATTCTTCCAATTAGGTTGCGAGGGTTTACACATAAAGACATTAGTATTGTATTGTTTGAGTTGGGCAACTTCTTCCAAGACTTATGCTCAAGGACCCACTACAACAAAATGTATTTTTAGCAACGAAAATTAGTGAGGAAATATTTTTCGTCGCTAAAAATACAGCTTTAGTGATGAAATATGAATTTCGTCACTAATAGTGAAAAAAATTATAACATTTAGTGACGAAAAATAAATTTTGTGGCTATTGTGATCTGAAAAATGGGCGCCAGTGGAGGGAAACTTTGGCGTGAGTTTAATTAATCTATAGTGACGAAATATTTCGTCGCTAAAAATTGAAAGTTTTAGTGACGAAATATTTCATCACTGTAGGTATTGTTGTAAATAGTATTAGTGAAGAAATTCCTTTCGTCGCTATAAGGAAGAATTAGCGACGAAAAATATTCGTCACTAAAAATAATCAGGGTTTTTCATTTCACAATTTTAGTGACGAAATCACAATTCGTCACTAAAAGTATGCTACAGCGACGAAATTTGAATTTCGTCGCTAAAAATCTTAACAAAATATGGTTTCTTTAGTGACGAAATTAAAATTCGTCACTAAAAGTGTAACAAATTTTGGCTCCTTTTGTGACAAAACCGAAATTCGTCTCTAAAAGTGGGCAATAGCGACGAAAACATTTCGTCACTAAAGACCACTATAAATACTCCCAAACTGGCCCACTCACCGTTCAACACCACTCTTCTAGAGTTTTCGGTAAAAAAAAAATACCAAAACAAAAAAATACCACTCATCGATTCTTGTGATGAACCATCGCCGATAACCCCATCTTCATCGCCGATAACCACATCTTCGTCGCCGATAACCCCACTCACCGTCGCCGATAACCCCACTCACCATCGCTGATATACCAACCATCGCCGATAAGCCCACTGTCGCCGATAACCCAAACGAACTCAACCGTTGCCGATAAGCCCACGCACTGTCGCCGATAACCCCACTCACCGTCGTCGATATCCCAACCATCGCCGATAAGCCCACCATCGCCGATAACCCAAACGAACTCACCGTCACCGATATAGGTCTCCAAATCGTTGGCAACGCTTCGCCTTCTTCGCACCGGTGACGTTTCGCCTTCCTTCGACAACGCTTCGCCTTCCTCTGCATCGGCGACGCTTCGATTTCCTCCGCATCGGCGATGCTTCGCCTTCCTCCGCACCGGCAACGCTTCACCTCTTGGCTACCACAGGTAATAAGGTATTACTATTGTTGTTCTATTTTGCTATAAGATTGGCATCTAAATGTGTCATTTGTACCCAATCTATTGTTATGGGAAAATCTATTGGGTTTTTTCATTTGTAAGTATATTTGGGTTGTCACTGTGAAAATTTGGGATTATACTCTACCAACATCGTGCCATCTCGACGGAATTGAAAGTTTTAATGTATATATGGTTTTTACTTAATTAAGTTCTTGCAATTATATTTTGTGTTTCCTGTTTTCGCATTTGAAAGTGATCATTTTTTACATGATTTGTGACAGGAAGAAGTAATGTTTTTAACACAACCAAGTAAATTTGTTAGGCTATTGTAATAGACGCTACCACAGGTAATAAGGTATTACTATTGTTGTTCTATTTTGCTATAAGATTGGCTCCATCTAAATGTGTCATTTGTACCCAACAAAGCTTCGATACTCGTTGGGTTTTTGTTTGGTGTCCATTGCCGATCTGTACGTCTCATTTCTCATCCCAACCTTATCAGGCATTTCTCTTTTTTTTTCTTTTTTTTTTTAATTGATAATTATTGATCTTCGATTATATGTGACTGTGATCATGGTGGTCTGTTTGGTTCTTGTGAATGTTTTGAGAAATGAAAGTAGGAGTTTTGATTGTTATTGTTATTGGTTATAGTGTTCCATATAGTATTTTTGGTAATACTGAGTTGTAAATTGCGACTTAGAAATTTTCATTTTGTCTGATGTTTATTGATTGTGAACTATGATTAGCTGTCTTATTATAAGTGTTTTGGAAATGCTTAATGGTCATAAAAGCTGGGTCAAAAGGAAGTTTATGATTTTTTGTTCCTTATTTTCAAACCCAACACTTTGTTTTGAAACAGACACAAGTGAAGTGATCTCAAATGTTGTTGTGAACAAGAATTGGACAGTGGACACTGGTCATATATAATCATAAAGGTAAGATTATTCATGGGTCTTTTATGTTTTGCTTTTTTGTACTCCCTTTGGTTGTTATGTGCTTGTTATTGGTTTTGTTTGTGCTTAAGCTTAAGTACTGAGCTAATTTTGGCTGAGATTTTTTTTTTTGGTGGGTTATCAATTTCTTAGTAAACTAAAAGTTTCTTTTTTCTTTTTTTTCTTTTTTTCTTTTGTATATGGGCTAAAGCTAACTAAAAGTTATCTTTCTTTTATCTCCAGCTCTCTTTCTCTTTTGTGGTTGAAGAAATTGTGAGGAACAAGGTGAAGAACACAAATTGACTTTGGATTTTTTCTGAAAGTTGTAAACTTAGCTTGAGAAAAATAAATAAATTCTAGATAAAAACTTATAAAACTCTATACTTGTGATGTTGTATATTGGATTTGTGGTGGGTTGTTGTGTAGGAGCAAGCGGGTGGCTTGTATGGTGTTATAAGGTGGTTTAAATTCATATTGGGAGTGTTTTTAATTTCTTGCAAATGTGAATGGACCTTATTGATTAGATGTGATGAATAGTATTTTAATTGATTTCAATACTTGTAAACAGTCTATATTTGTGATGTTTGTGATTGGTTTTGTGGTGGGTTGTTGTGTTGGAGTAAGTGGGTGGCTTGCATGGTGTTATAAGGTGGTTTAAATTCATATTGGGAGTGTTTTTAATTTCTTGCAAATGTGAATGGACCTTATTGATTAGCTGTGATGAATAGTACTTTAATTGATTTCAATACTTGTAAACACTTTATACTTGTGATGTTTGTGATTGGTTTTGTGGTCGGTTGTTGTGTTGGAGCAAGCGAGTGGCTTGCATGGTGTTATAAGGTGGTTTAAATTCATATTGGGAGTGTTTTTAATTTCTTACAAATGTGAATGGACCTTATTGATTAGATGTGATTAATAGTATTTTATTTGATTTTAATACTTGTAAAACTCTATACTTGTGATGTTGGAAATTGGTTTTGTGGTGGGTTGTTGTGTTGGAGTAAACGAGTGGCTTGCATGGTGTTATAAGGTGGTTTAAATACATATTGGGAGTGTTTTTCAATTCTTGCAAATGTGAATGAGTATTGTTGATTAGATGTGATGAATAGTATTTTATTTGATTTAAATACTTGTAAAACTCTATACTTCTGATGTTGGAAATTGGTTTTGTGGTGGATTGTTGTGTTGGAGCAAGCGGGTGGCTTGCATGGTGTTATAAGGTGGTTTAAACTAATATTGGGAGTGTTTGAGTGTGCAATGTATATTTGTTTAAGTATTAATATAGACTTGTGCATTCATGAATGGGATAGAACTTTATTTAATTGTATTATATTACACTTTTTGGTTAGTACTTTATTTTAGCAATTGACCCACACTACATGGTGTGATTACTTTTTTTGATGCATTATTTGAAACTAATTGTATTATATTACACTTGAAAATCTATATTTGCTTTCTACAACTTATACATTAGGAGTTGTGATTTTAATTTATTGGTGTGGCTACTCTTAATGCATTATTAGAAATGTTTCTTATAACATAGTTAATGTTTTTACTTTACGATTTTAATGTAGTATTGTTTTATATTTGTGCAGATTTCTTATTGGTGGCTTTTAGGGGATTTACTTTGGCATTACTTGAAGACGTATGAGGACATCTTTCGTTAGTTCTAATTATATTATGCTACCCTTTTTGTATTGTTATAAAACATCTTGAGTTATTGTATGTATTGCAAACAATTATTGTATGGAAGGAGTTTGAATTGGATACTTGTTTTATTTTTTACTTGTTTTATAAATGTGTTGTTGAAATAAATGTGTTATTCAAATGTGAGGTTTGAATAATGTAATGGCAGGTTACAGGTTAACATCAAAGCCATGAAAAAAATAAAAACATAAAATAAGTTTTAGCGATGAATTTTTTCGTCACAAATATAGCAACAAAAAATTGTTGTAGTGACAAAATATTTCATCGCTAAATGTAGCAAAATTTTGTATGAAATGGTTTTAGTGACGAAAATTTTCGTCGCTATATGTGCTTGGATTTTCTTAAAAATAGTTTTAGTGACGAACTTTTTTGTCACCATATGTACCCGAACATAGTTTTAGTGACGAAATTATTCATCACTAAATATGATTTAATAAACTAAAGTGTTTTTAGTGAAAAAATATTTTTGTCACTAAATAGTGTTTTTAGCGAGAAAAACATTTAGTGACGAAACGTTTTTGTCGCTAAAAGTTTTTTTTTTTAAATCAAATCGGACTTTTAGTGACGAAATTTTTCGTCGCCAGGACTTTTAGTGACGGGGTTTCAGTGATGAAATGAGTTTCGTCACTAAAAGTCCAATTTCGTCACTAAAGGTCCTTAGTGACGAAAAACTAGACTTTTAGTGACGAATTTTTTCGTCACTAAAATTACATTTTGTTGTAGTGACCCTAAAGCGGAGTAAATTGGAGAAACTAGAAGAACGTATAGTTCTTCTACTATGCAAGCTTGAGAGGTTCTTTCCTCCAGCATTCTTTGATGTTATGGTCCACCTTACTGTTCACTTGGCTCAAGAAGCAATTCTAGAAGGCCCGGTACAATATCGATGGATGTACCCAATTGAAAGTTAATTAGATTCTTTAATGCATCCATCAATTGCATCTTTCTCATGTGGTATAAAATCACATAATGTGCGTATTTTTCCTCGTAGGTACCTTGGAAAATTGAAAAGATACGTTTCCAACCGAGCTCGACTAGAAGGTTCGATTACAGAGGCTTACATTCTTAAAGAATGTATTAACAACTGGTCTTTGTATATTGATGGGATCGAAATTGTGCATAATCGAAGAGAAAGAAATGAAGATTTTGGTGAATCTAGCGAAGGATTGATAGGTTTTACATAGACTGCCAGACCTACAGGTAGTAGGCAGAATGATGGCAACTTGTCTCGTGCATTGCTTGATACTGCTCATTGGTACTTGTTGTACAATAGTCCTGAGCTAAAGCCTTATTTAAAGTATGTGATTTCATATGCATGTATTGTTTGATCAAGTTTTGAATATTATCTGCAATGCTTAGCTGAAAATAAATCACCTTATTTTTAACAGTGAATACAAAAGCACATTACATAATCCTACTAGAGAAGCCATAACTCAAATCAAACGACAAGAGTTTCCCAAGTGGTTCAGAGAACGTGTAAGACATTTGAAATTTAATTACACACTAATAAAAATTAAACATTTAAATAGTTTCGTCATTACTTATTACTAATTAATATCACTTGTTGTATGTCATTATAAATGAATAGATTGAAAGTTAACGAGTCACCAGAAACTACTAAGCAATTATGGTCATTAGCAAATGGTCCTAAGCCACATGTGAAGGAGTACACAGTTTGTATGGTCAATGGTGTAAAGTTCCATACAAGGGACCTAGACAATCGTCGTGTAACCCAAAACAATGGTGTATGTACCGAAGGGGACCATGAGGGAGAAATGCACGACTTCTATGGTCATGTGTGCAAAATTTAGGAATTGGAGTATGTGTTTCGCCATAAAGTTGTTTTGTTCTAGTGTAAATGGTACAATACTGGTACCAATGGTCGAAGGAGAACGATAAGAACCGATGCACATTGCACAAGCATTGATGTTACAAGTCAATAGTATGAAAATGACCCTTTTATACTTCCTAGTCAAGCGAGACAAGTTTTTTACCTTCAAGATACTAAATTGGGTGAACCTTGGAAAATTGTGCAATCCATCCAACATAGGGGAATGTTTGATGTCCCAGAAGTCGGGGCTGGAGAATCCAATAATAATACAGAAGATAGTGACGCATTCCAACAAGAAGCGATTGTTGATGTTGTCTCTATCAATGTTGAGGACAATATTATCGACTATTGTATGGGTGATGTTGAAACTGAGGTTGTTCTTGAAGGTGGAACTTCAAGAGAAGCTAATCAAAATGAAGAGCATGACATACCTGATGTTGATCTTGATATGGATTATGATATGTAGAGTTCATAACAATTGTCTTAAATGTTGTGTGCTTGTCTTAAAGTTTTATGCTTGTCTAAGTAGCAATTGTTTTGTACTTATCTTGAACTTGATATGGATATTGATGTGGTCATTTGCTGTGTTGAGTTAGTAGTAATTGTGTTCAAATTTAGCACTTGTGAATTGCTTGATATGGATAATGGTGTAGACTATGATATGTAAAGTTAGTAGTAATTGTTATTGAGATGTTTTGTACTTATCTTGAACTTGATATGGATATTGATGTGGTCATTTGTTGTGTTGAGTTAGTAGCAATTGTGTTCAAATTTTGCATTTGTGAATTGCTTGATATGGATAATGGTGTGGACTTTGATGTTAAGTTAGTAGCAATTGTACTTATCTTTTATGTCAATACATAGTTTCAAAAAATGCCCAAAAAGGCCAAATACACTCATAACATACCGAGGTATGAGATGGCAAGATTGAATAGAATGAGGCAAAACCAAGAGATAATTGATGCTTTGGGATTGAAGCACATCTTAACTTCTCTAAAGGATTCTGCTCAGTCCAATTATGCAAAAGGGAAAAGATGTAGAGCTAGTGTTGTGGTAGATGATGATTATGTACCACCTATTGGTGACGATGACAATGATGATGAGTCATCTAATTTTGTAATCCATAAGGTACAATAGATGTTTCATAGGGTACAATAGATGATAATAACTTTATTGTTTTATTACTTGTAATGACATTGTTGTTCCATCATATGTATATTTGTTAGTTACAGATGGCACCAGGACGACTTACACGCTCGCGAGGTGAGGCATCTATCCCGGTGGTTCAATCTATGGTCCAATCTACGGAAACACCTCCTGAAGCAAATCCTCCCGCCTAAAGTTCTTCTAGTGCGGAGGCACAGACTACCGGCGCATTAACTAGCACGACTGGTAATTACATAGAACATACTTAATTACAACTGCACCCTGTTTTTACTATTGAGATTATACTTCACTTAATTTAGCTATAATGTACATGAAATGTATAATTTTTTAACATTAATAATGTTTAAAGAGGATCTGCTAGCAGAAATACCCGTGGAATAACACGTGGTATAGCAGTACGAGCACTTGTTGAAAAAAGTGGTAAGCTGCCAGTACATATAGCTGCAGAGTATGATGCTCATGTTGGGAAGAATGCGTGCAAGGTTGTCAATCAAATTGGTGTACAAGTGCGAAGTAATTTGTCCAGTTACAACGTGAAAAATTGGAAAAATGTTGATGCTGCTACTAAAGATGTGGTGCTTCAAAATATCGCGGTAAATTTACATTGATAACGTCTAACTCGTCTTTGTTGTCACTAAGCATATTAAATTCATATAATAATATTTTTATAATACATATACACTTCATTTTACAGGATCAGTTTGAGCTACAAGGAGATTCCAACTTGGTACATTAAATACAAAATGTGGAAGATTATTGAGTTCCAGCTCCAACAAGTTGCATCAGGCTTATAAAAAGCTCGTACAATCTCATGGTGCTGACTATGCAAGAAGCCACCCGCCAAAGAATGCCACACTTGAGCTGTGGACTGAACTCATTGATGGGAGATGGACCAATGAGGATTGGCTGGTAAATTATTTATGCGTATATTATTATTATCCAATGTTTACTATATTATGTTGTAAACTGATTAGATTAATACTTAGATGAAGTAAATGTATAATGTTTTATTCATGATCTAATAAATATCTAGAATGTTGTTTATTAGAAAAAATCAAGAAAGAACTCTGAAAATAGGAAGAAAACTTCAGGCAAACATAGATGCGGGATAAAGGCACTTGCTGTTAGGGTTGATGAGGAGGTGCGTGTTTTTTCATTTTCTTAACCCTTAGTATATTACATGTTGTGATTAATTAAGTATATCTATCTAACACTTGAATGTTAATTAATTAGACAAATAATAATGACGGTCAAGTTCCTGAATTGGCAAAAATCTTCAAAGATGTTCATTTCAATCCAAATACAAATATGTGGATACACCATGAGGATGAAGCGACATATGTATGTGTATCATTCCATCCCTATCATTCCATTCCTATCATGTTTGTAAAGCTATAACATATGTAGTATTAATGTTGTGATTGTTTGTTTCTTTCTCTCTTTCAAATGATAGGAAAATATTCTCAAAGTGCAAGAGGATCATTGTCAAGATCCTAATGCAATTTCCCTTACACAAGAGGAGATCTCAAACTTGGTTTTTAAGAAGAAGTCTAGTATTGTAAAAGGACTTAGCATGAGACCTTCCTCTTCTCTAGTAACCACCGCCTCATCTAATTCCTCGATGGAGTATATCCAACGGCTAGAAAATGATATAATTGAGCTCAAAGAGGCAAGAGATAGGGACCAAGAGAAGCGAGCTAGGGACCAAGAGGCACGACCTAAGCAAGAAGAGGTCCAAAAGAATATTCTTAACTTTTTGAGGAGCAAGGGTTATGATGATGCTCTTACCTATGGGGATGGTTCAACTTCAAGTTAAAACACTTTTTGGTTAGTACTTTATTTTAGTAATTGACCCACACTACATGGTGTGACTACTCTTAATGCATTGTTAGAAATGTTTCTTATAACATAGTTAATATTATTACTTTATGATTTTAATGTAGTATTGTTTTTATATTTGTGCAGATTTCTTATTGGTGGCTTTTAGGAGATTTACTTTTGGCATTACTTGAAGACATATGAGGACATCTTCCGCTAGTTCTAATTATATTATGCTACGCTTTTTGTATTGTTATAAAACATCTTGAGTTATTGTATATGTTGCAAACAATTATTGTATGGAAGGAGTTTGAATTAGATTCTTGTTTTATTTTTTACTTGTGGAATGTATGGATCTTTTTTTATAAATGTGTTGTTGAAATAAATGTATTATTCAAATGTGAGGTTTTAATAATGTAATGACAGGTTATAGGTTAATATCAAAGCCATGAAAAAAATAAAAACAGAAAATAAGTTTTAGCGACGAATTTTTTTGTCACAAATATAGCAACAAAAAATTTTTTTAGTGACGAAATATTTCGTCGCTAAATGTAGCAAAATTTTGTAAGAAATGGTTTTAGTGACGAAAATTTTCGTCGTTCTATGTGTCTGGACTTTCTTAAAAATAGTTTTAGTGACGAACTTTTTTGTCACTATATGTACTCAAAAATAGTTTTAGTGACAAAATTATTCGTCACTAAATACGATTTAATAAACTAAAGTGTTTTTATTGACGAAATATTTTCGTCACTGAATGGTGTTTTTAGCGAGGAAAACATTTGGCGACGAAACGTTTTTGTCACTAAAAGTTTTTTTTAAAAAAATCAAATCGGACTTTTAGTGACGAAATTTTTCGTCGCCAGGACTTTTAGCGACGGGGTTTCAGCGACGAAATGAGTTTCGTCGCAAAAAGTCCGATTTCGTCACTAAAGGTCCTTAGCGACGAAAAACTGGACTGTTAGTGATGAATTTTTTCGTCACTAAAAATACATTTTGTTGTAGTGACCCCCAATTTTAAATTACGACTAAATTGCTTTTACTCTAACTTATCTAAGTGTGGAGCATGAGTAAATGAAGCGCAATAAACCGGAACTACTCTAGTGCATAAACATGAACAATAAACAATAAATGTAAAGAATAAAGAGCAAGGGAAGAGAGATGCAAACACAAGATAACACCAAGATGTGTTTTCGAAGAGGAAACCGAAGAACTCGGCGAAAAACCTCTCCGCGATCCTCCAAGTCGAAATCAATCCACTAATGAATAAGTTGGAGTACACGAATATCAAAAAGACCCTCCAAGCCTGATCTACCCATTGTACTTGAGCCCTCCAAACTCCTGCTACCAACGGACTTCTCGGAGTCTTGTCTTCACTAACTTTCCGGATCCCGCAATACTACCTGATTGCATCCACCAAGCCTCACCGGCTTCTTTTGGCAAATCCCTAAAGCTTCCTAAGCTCCAAAACACTTTCTACACTCTGAATAGGTGTGGGTTGTGTTTAGGTATAGATCTCCTCTCAAGATATAACAATTGGAAAGGGAAGGATAAGAGACTGCAATGATTTCTCACTAAAGGATAAGTAGCTTTCTTTAAACAAGGGTGTGTGTGTTATAGAAACCTCTCTAGGGTTTTCTCTGAATAGCCTCTTCTTTACTTTTGTGGGCAATGAGGGTATATATAGTATGGGTGAAGGGTAAGAAAGTCATAGTTAAAATTCTCCAGGCAAAGAGTTTTACGGGTACCTCGCTAGTTGGCCTTTCTCGCAAAGTACTCGCGAAATGTAGCCTAGCACTTGACTCTTCAACTACCAGCATGTGCTTCTCATGTGGCCTTTTCGCAAGTACCTTTACTCGCGAGCTAGTCGCGAAACTGCACTGATCTTCATTGCATGCTTGATTTTTCACCAACTTAATACTAAACCCAATATAATAAAATCCCACAAAATACAATGAACAAAATTAATGCAATTACAATACTTTTTGTCATGGAATAAAGCCAACATAAAACATAACTGTAAATCACAACTTTACAATCTCCCCCTTTGGCTATTCCATGACAAAAACACCCTACAGCAAACTCTAGACTTAAACGTGAGTTTGAAAACAATGGCAAAACTCACTCACACTTAAATCTAAAAACTATGATGAACTTGGAACAAGATACCTATATCCTGAAACACTTGCATTAGACCCTCAAGGTAAAGCAAGTAATAAAAGGACAAGTATAAAGTAACAAGTAAATAGCAATTAAGTAAACAAGATGTGAAACATATGAGCAACTTGATCAAACATAAAACAGTCAAATAGAAATGACTACAATGATCACATAGTAAAGCAAATGATCATCCGAAAATGCAATAAAAAAGCACAATAACATAAGGATGTATGCATGTTCAACACATAGACACAATGCGATGAGAACAACAAAGCATAGATACTAAACATAACTCAAAGCATCATATAGAAAAACAAGAAAACAAACATAGAGTAAAACAAAACAAAACAAAACAAGGTTTTCTTGATAAAAAGATGTCTTCTCCTCCTTGGTATATGCATCTCCTCTATGGCTTTCTCCCCCTACGAATGTGCACAAGATAGAATTTCTCCCCTTGAGAATGTGCACAAGAGTCATATAGAAATGACGATACACTTCGGTATACTCTAGTATACTCTCCCCCTTTTTGTCACGAATAGACAAATGAATCAAGAGGAAGGAGGGAAGGAGAAGAAAAAAATGAACAAGGGTAAAGATGCATAAAGGGTACAAGATGAATGAGAAAATGAAAATCAAACAAAAGACAAAACACCTTAAAAACAAAATGCTACAAACAGCATACAGTAAACATGACATGCTAGGACGAGGAAACACGAGATAGACCAAGGTGTGACAAGTGTAGCAAAGGTGTGTGCAAGAGGTGGCTATGAGCAATGCATAAACAAAGCATGGGAAATGCACATGTGAGACAAGGTGTGTAAAATACACAACCAATAAACCAAATATGTTTCTAATGAGGAAACATGAAAAGCTCCAAAGTTTGGTACTCATCAGAGTCCTAAAGAGAGAAAAAAAATACGATAGAGGCATTTTATCAAACACCTAGTGTCCACACTATGAACAACTAAGTATTGCAATGCATGAACATATGAAAATCTACCCTTAATACAAGTTATTTTTGCCACAAACTCCAAGCACTATCCATGGCAATAAACACAATGGGTTAAGGATCACACTTAGGTATTTAAACCAAAACAAGTGCATGTGTTATCGAAGAGGAAACCAAAGAACTCAACGAAAAACCTCTTCACAACCCTCCAAATCGAAATCAATCCACTAGTGAATAAGTTGGAGTACATGAATATCAAAAAAACCCTCCAAGCCTAATCTACCCAATGTACTTGAGTCCTCTAAACTCCTACTACCAACGGACTTCTCGGAGTCTTGTCTTCACTAGCTTTCTAGATCCAGCAATACCGCCTGATTGCCACCAAGCCTCACCGGTTTCTTTTGGCAAATTCCCAAAGCTTCCTAAGCTCCAAAACACTCTCTACACTCTGAATAGGTGTGGGTTATGTTTAGGTACAGATCTCCTCTCAAGATATAACAATTGGAAAGGGAAGGAGAAGAAACTGTAATGATTTCTCACTAAAGGATGAGTAGCTCTCTTTAAACAAGGGTGGGTGTGTTATAGAAACCTCTCTAGAGTTTTCTCTGAATAGCCTTTTCTTTACTTTTGTGGGTAATGAGGGTATATATAGTATGGGTGCAGGGTAAGAAAGTCATACTTAAAATTCTCCAGGCAAAGAGTTTTACGGGTACCTCGCTAGATGGCCTTTCTCGCGAAGTACTTGCGAAATGCAGCCTGACACTTGACTCTTCAGCTACCAATATGTGCTTCTCATGTGGCCTTTTTGCGGGTACCTTTACTCGCGAGCTAGTCGCGAAACTGCACTGATCTTCATTGCATGCTTGATTCTTCACCAACTTAATACTAAACCCAATACAATAAAATCTCACAAAATATAAGGAACAAAATTAATGCAATTACAACACTTTTTGTCATGGAATAAAGCCAACATGAAACATAATTGTAAATCACAACTTTATAGATACAGTTTTTTTCTTTTTTTCGCTTGCTATGCTCTCATGTTAAATCTATACAAAATTACACTTTCCAATAGTTAAATGAATCTTAGTAAGTTTTTCAGTTTTAATCTTTGGTGCAATGGTCACTCCATAAGTATAAGTGCTTGTGGGGTGTGGGGAGCAAGGGCCGGGGTTCAAGCCTCCAGGAGGGAGTTTCACACACATATACACTTAGATTAGGCTAGAGTAGAAATTCTATCTTGTATTAAAAAAAAAAATAGTATAAATATGGACAACACTAATATTTTCAAAAAAATCTTTTATTTTTTGTCTGATTGGTAAGTAATAAGTATGTAAATTGACTTTGATTTCCAGCAAAATGTCACGTATATTTTCTCAAAGTACATTATCTGGAAAACTATCATTTTTCTTTTCTTTTTACAATCAAATGGCAGTAGTACTCACTACAAAAAAACGGGGCTATCCCAGCGTTTTCAAAACCACTAGGATAGCCCCAAAAAGCGCTGGAATAGGGTCAAAATTCCTATCTCAGCATTTTTTTTCCCGACGCTTCAAACCGCCGCGCAATGAATGTGGGCATAGGGTCACCAGACTTGTACCAGCGCTTTTCAAAACGTTGGGAAAGGCATACGCCCTATACCAGCACTTTTGAAAGCACTGGTATAGGCCTTTTAAATTATATTGATTCAAGACCTATACTAGCGCTTTCAAAAGCGCTATTATAGGTCATGAATGAATATAATTTAAAAGACATATACCAGCACTTTTTAAAGCGCTGGCATAGGCAGCACC
Source organism: Notholithocarpus densiflorus (assembly GCA_030021035.2). Lineage (NCBI taxonomy): Eukaryota > Viridiplantae > Streptophyta > Magnoliopsida > Fagales > Fagaceae > Notholithocarpus > Notholithocarpus densiflorus. The sequence goes on from JARYZH020000395.1 coordinate 165,298, forward strand.
TATTCCAGCGTTCTAAAAAGCGCTGGTATAGGTCTTGAATCAATATAATTTAGAAGGCCTATACCAGCGCTTTTGAAAGCGCTGACATAGGCTGTACCTATTCCAGCGTTCACAAAAGCACTGGTATAAGTCATAAATCAGTATAATTTAAAAGGACCTATACCAGCGCTTTTGGTCTTTTTTTTAAAAAAAAAAATTTAGCACCTGTAATGTACCTGAAATACATATATTCCAATACCTATTTTCATATTTTCCAATAGCAAATACCATACCACATTAAACCAAGAAACTAAATATATTTAATTAAACCATATCAATAATTACATCCCAAATGTCTAAAATTTTATACACAAATTAATACATTCTAAACAGCTATGTACAATGTCCTATACAAAAGAATACATTCTAACTATATAGAATGTCCTGCACAAAAGAATACATTCTACTGCGTATCGCCTACTCCAAAATATCGCCTACTGCGTATCATCAAATGATAAGCGCTGAGCACCGGGAGACTGGATATCCACTGCAGAATCACCATCCTACGAATTAAGAAACAAACAATGGATTAGTGTACTAAACAACTAGTATTACTACCAAGTGCCACATTAGCAATTAAAACACACTCAAAATGACTGATTTCAGTTAAGCATATCAATTGGGTATTAGTCTTTCAATAAATTTCTCAAAAAGTGATTAGTGAGCAATTTATGCAAAAGATTCAATAAGTGATTACTTACAAATAAGTATGAAACAACCATCAATACAAAGAAATGGAAAACGTTTTCCAAGCTCCCAGTCACAAAACCACAATACAGTTAATAACTAAAATAAGTTAAAAATGAGGATTTAATAAACAACATAAAAATACACTTACAAAAAAATACTTATAGGGTGACTTTAAATTCAAGATAACTTCTAAAAACCCATAAACTTACGTTATTGTATTAATAAGCCCGAGTCTAAACTCTAAACAAGCTTAATTTCATTTTTGGAATGAATGAGTTTACCTCACTTTGCTGCTTGCAATAATTTAGGGACAAATAATTTTGTTTTTCCTCTATTTGAGGTGGTTGTAATAATCAAGCGCTGTAAGGCCGCCTGAATGATCAGTTGATTACTTGGCTGTTAAACCTTATTTATTTATTTTTTAATTTTATACTTATAAACATGGGCGTATAAGACTCTTTGAGGTAGTCTTTTAATACCATACTCACATCAGGGTAATTAGAAGAAAGTTTTGTTTTGGGATGATTTAAAGTGTCGGTTAAAAGACTTAAACTCAGGACATTAGATCATATGAACCTAAAAATTACTAGATTAACTCAATGGGTAACTTAGCTGTTCCTACCTGCTACACATAGATATTTTCTCTTTAAAAGTTCTTGCCAAATTCTAGGCCACTACTTGGGCATATTGTCCTCTCTCTAATCACTCATTTACTTACAACCTTGGTATATTCCTACACCTCATTATAGCACTTGATTCTCATCTTCAATCACACTACTAATCAGTCCAAAAAGTCATAACACATCAAGCAAAATAGACCTGGCTTTACATGACACCCTCCCACTAATAAATAAATAAACACTAATACAATCTAAATTAGACAGTAAAAGAAGTAATTATAAATGATAAACAAAAGAATCTTTCTTACTATTACTTTTTGGTAAAATAACTAAAAAGAATCTTTATTTGGATAGAGCAAGTGACCAACAATATTTAGAAAACAGAAAAAGTTCTCCAAAGACATGGCCACCCAATTAACCCATTTCACAGCAAAATTCATCAGATCAAAACTCACCAATCACCTACACACACAGACACACACAAAAAAGCATCATATACTATCCAATAACCCATTAACTTCATAAATTATCCATAAACCATTTCCAAACAAAATTTCATCTGATTATTTTGCATCACAGAAACTTCATGACAACTCACCAATCACCATACAAACATGAACAAAAATGCACATACTTTGTATTCAAACTTCTTACCATAGACAGACTGGGAAATGATGGGAACATTGAAGTCAACATCCTCCGCATTAACCTCATTTCAGCATCATAACGCGCACATTTCTCCTTCATTTCTTCTACTTGAGTAGACAACTCAATAACCCTTTGGTCGGTTGCAGTAGATGTTGGAGGTGGCATACTATCATCCATTGACCTCGCACGATTGCCAAAGGGGGTTGGACCAAAGCCTACCCCTCTAACACGGCCACCTCTCTCTACACCGATGACCTGTGCAAATGCATCGTCGGGCTGCCAAAGTATGCCAGCCTCAATGTCGTTTCCCCGCAACTGTGACCCATCTGTCATAAGCTGTTTCATCTTTGCCTAGTAATCACAAATAAACAAGACAACATATTAGCAACAAGGGCAATAATACACACCAAAAAACATGAGTAATATGCTTTTATATATATAAAAGTTGAGTTGGAGTTATTATAAGAGAGAGAAAAAAGTAGATCACATGTTTGCACAAAACCACTCAACTATAATTTGAGTACATAATCACATGCCTCTATTCACAACCTAATCAGCCTACAACATTGTGTCAAATAATTCTAGTAGTGAGCAGCTGGATATAAATCCATTAAAAAGTCAAAAGAGCAAGACAATTTTGCACACACTAACTGATTTCATCTTTATAATTCTCTAAGAGTATTCACAGTTTTACACACACTAACTGATTTCATATCTCTCTTCTTCTTCTTCTTCTTCTTCTTCTTCTTCTTCTTCTTTTTTTGACAACACAATACAACTACTTACTAATTAACAATTACAAGCCAAAAGATTAGAAAGAATGGTAAATACTTCTCATCTAATGCCAAAGTACCATTGTCCTGATTTTCTCCTCCACTTGCTAATTCCCATAGTATACTTGGCTCTAAAGTCAATACAAATAATACACAATAATTATTCCAAATCACTAGAAAAGCTATAAGATATAAATATAAATGGTTTTATGAATCACTAGCCTAGTAAAACTAACAATAATTAGTGTTATGAGTATTAGAGTATGGGAGAGGAGTGAATTTTATTACCTGTTCTAATTATGTAAGTGATATAATTTATTTTAAAAAAAAAACCCCATGTCATTGTTCAAAGTTCAAACTGTAGAATGGATTATTAATTTGGACTATACCCTACTTATTATAGGTTTGATACAATTATTGCACCCCTCAATGTATTTGGATATATTTCAATGACCAACTGATTGGCTTTAGCCAAAGCTTCATGAAGGCAAATAAGTCACATCAGCAGCCCACTTTATTGTAAATCACCAGAAAAACACATGGAGTGACATGCTTTCCCTTTTATGTTGGAGTATTTAGCTTGATATCTACCATGTTGGCTATGCTGTTCAGTGTAAAACAATGAAAACACCCCCAAAACCTTGTTTTCTTAATATGTAGCAATTACAAGTTAATTTTTTTTTTACCCCACCCAAAGATATTATATGCTACTTACTCATATTCTCTCCAATTGAAGGTCATTTTGTCACTTGCAAGAAACAAGTACTATATGTCTTACATGTAATATAAGATCTCTCCCATGTGTGTTCTAACTATAGAAGTGAACAATTCCTTAGATTCTGTAACGCTTTAGCCAATCGAAAACTCCATAAACGATTATTTTATGGCCTTTTAAAATTTTAGATTCTTGCCATTCATTTCGGCTTACCAACAAATCATGACAATCTAGACCGGGAAATAATTGACTATGCAACAAAAATCGAACTTTCTGAAATGCGACAAATGATATATGTAGATAAATATATACAAAATAAAACCAATGCAACTTAATTATTATTTATTAGTCATCTCTCAAATGCCTTACTCAAATGGGTAACAAGAAGCAAAGCAGCAACCCATTAATCTGAAGAACAAGTTTATCTTTTTTTTTTTAACAAAAAAAGTACTAACAACAATATTAGGAATGCAGTAATTATTTATTAAGTATTCCATTAATGCTATATGGTGGGTAAATTAACTTTTCAATTTTAGTTAAGCTCATCACTAGCATAAAGTGCGTTTGTAGGTCTAGGGAAAAAGGGTTCGAGTTGTGGAGTTTGTAGCATATTGTAACTATCTCAAAAAATTAAAAGAAGAAGAATAAGTTAAAGCTCATCACATAAGCAAAGGAGTATGTGATATAATGTAATTCCATGTTCTAAAATTTCCCCCCTCTCCCTTCCTTTTCTTAAATTTTTTTTTTTAAATGTTTATTATCAATCCAAAGATCAAACTGCAAAAGGAATGGACTAACAAATGGATTACTTGCATAGTTGCACTTGCACATTTTCATTCAGTTACTTTTAAGATCTATATTTCTATCAAAACCATTTAGGAGCAATTTGATTTCAGTTAAAAGATAAAAAGCAAAGCAGTTATGTGGACTTTAATTCGCACTTGCAATAAATCGTGGCTCATCCTCTCTCTCTCATATATCCTTACATTATAACTTGTATGGCATGTAAAGCTATCAAGCGCACACAGCTTTTTCCATTTAACCCCTAATTACCAGAAAAACCTTCCCTCCTACTCCTAAAGGCATGTGTGAAATAGCTCACTTATATAAGATCTTGCTTATATAAGATAAACCAATCCTAGTCATCATCTTCTTAATAGCACTCAAACCCCATTTTGTTCTTTTTCTTCATTATTAGAAATTGTTGATGCCCATAAGCAACCTGTAACTTCTCCATTTATTATACATTGTTTCTTTAATTTATTTCATTCCTCTATATAAAGCAGTTCTGAGGTCTCCATTTATTATACATTGTTTCTTTAATTGAAGTCCCTACCATGTGACGTTAATCAAAGAACTTATTTCCAACTCAAAATACAATACATTCAAATTACTAATATAATTTGTTACAAACTTACAATGTTTGCTCCCGCAGTGTCATTCACAGCAGAACCATCACGGTGAGAATATGCCACTTCATACATCTCACCTCGCTCTAGTTGCCTGCCTTTCTCTTTTGCCTACAACATGGTCAATACATTTGTCATATTAAAGTGAGGGTGTCGATTCAATGGCGTCGAATCACATTTATTCCTACTTTAGAACACAAAATAATACAAGCTTTGTTATTTTAAGCATGTTATTAATATATATATATATATATATAATATTGTTCTTATAATGCTATCTGCCGTTTGGGTCATGCTTCTGGATCCCAACATGTGTAGCTCCTTCTGCTTCCCACGCCGCACTTTGTTATCTTTCGACAGCTCCTACAAACATTTCAAGAAAGTCACTACCAATTACAATAGCAACCTAATATATAATACTCTTGAGCATGGAACCTATAAAAGCAAAACATCTATACTACTATAACTATTACTACCTTAAAATCGTCAGAGAACCAGTACTCCACCAAGCCATGAAATTGAGTGTCATCAACCTCCTATAAATAGTGACCACAATGCTCATTCACACTTGGAATGAACATCCAGACATACAAGCTAATAAGTTCAATGCAAATCACTTGCATGTCCAACACTCAACCAATGCATAATACATGAAGTATATGCATCTAGGAATAAAATCCTACTAGGGCACAAGAGTGAAAGTACTAAAAGAAAAATGCATAACATTTAACAAGAACAAGGCTACAAAGCAAGGGTACATAATAAAAAGCTTACAAAAGCAAGGTACAACTACATGTACTGTAAATATAAACTTAAACAATATAAACTAAAAATGCTTAAAGCTTCTCCCCTTCAAAATGATGAGAAGCTGTGATGCACTTGGAACATATATACTTGTAACCTAAAACACTTGCACAAAACACATTAAACCCTCAAGGTAAAGCAAGTAATAAAAGGGCAAGTATAATGTAACAAGTAAATTTCAATCAAGTAAACATGATATGAAACATGTGAGCAACTTGATCATACACCAAAACAGTCATATAGAAATGACTACAATGATCACATAGCAAAGCAAATGATCATCCGAACATGCATTCAATGAAGCACAATAGCATAAGGATGAATGCATGTCCAACACACAAGCATGATGCGATGAGAGCAACAAAGCATAGATGATACTAAACATAACTCAAAGCACCATAAAGCAAAACAAAGTTTTCAAAAAAAATGTATTCTCCCCCTTGGTATATGCATCTCCCCTATGACTTTCTCCCCCTACAAATGTGCACAAGGTAGAATTACTCCCCCTAAGAGTGTGCACATGAGTCATATAGAAATGACGATACAAACCTGTATACTCTCCGGTATACTCTCCCCCTTTTTGTCACGAATAGATAAAACAATCAAGAGGAATTAGGGAAAGAAAAGAAGATATGAGCAAGGGTATGATGCATGAGGGGTGTAAAATGAATGAGAAAATGAAGCTCAAACAAAAAACAAAGACATCTTAAAACATGCTACAAAGCATAAAGGAAAAATGACATGCTAGGATGAAGAAACAAGGTATAGACCAATGCATGACAAGGGTAGCAAAGGTGTGTGCAAGAGGTGGCAATTTGCAATGCATGACCAATGCATGGAAAATGCACATGTGGGGCAAGGTGTGTTAAATACACAACCAATGAACCAAACATGTTCCTAATGAGGAAACATGAGAAACTCCAAAGTTTGGTACTCATCGGAGTCCAAACAAGCAAGAAAATGCCTAAGAGGCATTTTATCAAACACCTAGCATGCACACTATGAACAACAATGTGAAACAATGCATGAACATCATGAAATCCACTCTTAATACATGTTCTTTTTGCCACAAGGGGCCAACATCCAATGCAAAACATCAAAAGAAACCAATCCCATGAAAAAAATTTGACAAAAATTAAGTTTTCCTAACCCCTATGATGAAAATCCCAACCAAGAGCACAAAACTCTCCAAAACATAATCTAAGGATCAAAAACAATGAAAAGAGTTTATAATTACCTTAGAGATGTTAATGGAATGAAAAACCATTCAAATTGATTGGGTTTTGATGTAAAAATAGTAGAAAAGGGGTTTAAAAGAGGATGGGAGAGGTTTAAAACAAGTTTCCCACGAAAAGCCCTTTAAAAAGCTATTTCTTGGCGTTTCGCGACTGGGCGAGTTTGAAGTTCAGTCACGAAAAACTCTGACACCTGATTTTCAACACAAAACATGTTTAAACTATGAAAAACAATGTAAGTACTAAACATGCACACAAAGAGTGATAAAAATCACTTCCAAATACATATAAAATGATCAAAAATCCTTTTGGATTGATCCATATATAGTTGAGCACACACACATCACATTTAAACAAGTACAATCGAACAAATGAATAAGGCATTCATTGAACATTAGGCATGTGTGTTGTGTGTGTGTATCAAATGTGGAATAGTCTTTAGTCTAGAGTGAAGCTTCAATGATCAATTCAATCAAGTCATACACAACTAGTACTAAGTCAAGTGATCTATCTCATTTATAGAAATTAGCATATATGACCTCCCACAAGAAAATGATTACATATCTTTGAAGCTTTTCATTTGGCTTCTTTACAATTCATATCATTTGATCTTTTTGAATCAATACATCTCATTTTAGAGATCGATACCTGAAATTTTTGATATTTCAATTTGATGAACAAGCCTTTGGCTTTTTGGGGCATCATACATTTTCAAAACAAGTCGCTTTTCCTTTTTCCTAGTCAAATACTAGTATGTGTGACGGCTTTTGCAGCTCATTATCTCTTTTCATTTTGAGATTTACATTGGTTGAGCTCTTTAAGCAAAAAAAAAAAAGAGTGGGAAGAGATATAGGCACAAGTCTACGCATGTATCAAAACCAACATGACTATTGACTAATCATTCATGACAAGCTTGAAGATCGATTTACAACAATCACACAAAGATGTCAAGATTTTTCTCACAAAGATATAAGTGCATAAAGAACAAGCTAAGCTTGTAAATGCACAAAGCCACAAGTACAAAGGTACAAGGCAAAACTCATATGTGATATGTGCTCAAACATATACGATCAAACTTTTTGAATTTTTCACTTTTTATGTGGTTTTGGATTTTTTACTCACACAAAACTAAAACATAAAAGTAAGATAAAAAACAAAACAATGCATACAAATAAATGCAAAATGCATGAAGATATGACATTTAATGCATGAAGGGTCCTACAAAGATCAAAAGAATTAGATCAAGGACCAAAAGAGCAAAAGCTCAACCATAGGAACCCTTCCTCATCCAAATGGAACGATTGTTTGGAATGAGTGTCTCAAGAGAAGTGAGACGAGGGTTGGAAGAATGAGAACCGGATATGCACATAGTCAAGGAGTTAAGAGCATTAAACATTTTCTTTAACAACATTCTATTTTCACACAAAACCGGTTTACTCTTTTTAGCACAACTTCCAAAAAGCTCAAGTTTTTCTTTTCTTTTGATTCTTTTAAAAGCATGAAATTTAGAGCATTGAGGTCTTAGATGATCAAAGGCACCACAATGGTGACAAACAATGTGTTTAGGTCCACTAGGCTTTTTGGGAAGGGATCTAGCAACATGATTTTGTTCCCTCTTCAACTTATGACATTGAGGTCTTATATGACCAATCACACCACAATGGTGGCAAGTTGGAACAAACTTAGATCCATCCAAAGCCTTAGGTTAAGACCTAAACGGAGGCTTTGACTTAATAGCCTTTCTCTCCACCTTTTGATTTCTTTTATGTGGAGAAATGTACACCGATTTGTCCTTTGAGGTAGAACACACAATAGGCACAAAATACCACAACATGATTGCAACAAATATTTTCATCATTTTTAGCAAAAGGTTCAGCAATCAAACACTTGGCATGCATCTTAACAGATTCATTTTCACATTTTAGCTCATTAACAAGTTTGTTAGACAAAACAAGTTTAGCATCCAAGTCCATATTCAAACATTCAAATTCTTTTAGCTTTTCAAGAGAATTTTCAGCAAGTTTCTTATATTTCTCAACCAATTTATTGGATTCATTGAGCTTAGCAATCAAATCATCTTTTTCACCAAATAACTTGCTCATATTCTTTTGAAACTTCATTTTGTAGGTTTTGGGGTTATTTTGGTCTCTTTTTTTGGGTTTTGGGGGTATTTTGGTTATTTTTTAGGTTTAAGGGGTATTTTGGTAATTTTAGTGGTTTTGGGGTATTTTAAACTTGGTTGATTTGTAGAAATGATACTTGGATCATAATTGGATACCAATTTAAAACCCAATAAACATTAATGTTAATTGGGTTTAATTGGGTTAATACCCATTTAACCTAATTAATAATTGGGCGTGTTTGGGTCTCATTTAAGTAGGCGGGTTTGGGTGGACAAATGGATTTGGGTTGATTTTGCCACCCCTAGTGTTATTCAAGTAATCAAGGGGTTTTCCACCTTTTTCATGCATGGGGTGCTTTTGTCATTTTCTAGTTTTAGGAGGTATTTCGTTCATTTCGATGTTTTGGAGGTATTTTGATAATTTTTTATGTTTCGGGGGTGTATCAGTCATTTTTTGGGTGTCGGGTGTGTTTTGGGCATCTTTTTTTGCCTTTGTAGGGGTATTTTGGTCATTTATCAGACTTATAGGGGTATTTTGGTCTTATTCAAGTAATCGAGGGTATTTTGGCTAGTTTTAGACACAAGGGATACTCCGGTCATTTTCGATGTCTTAGGGGGTGCTTGGGTCATTTATGATGTTTAGGGGGTATTTTAGTCATTTATTAGGTTTCGGGAGCATATCGGTCTTTTTCTAGGTATCGAGGGTGTTTTTGCTATTTTTCGATGTTTTGGGGGGTACTTTGGTCTTTTTCTAGGTTTAAGGGAGTATTGGTCATTTGATAAGCGTTAGAGTAGAAATTATATCTTGTATATATATATATATATTTATATATAAATCCCTATATGTGATCTATTCCAGCGCTTTTGGAAGCGCTGGAATAGGGTCAACCTATTCCAACGCTTCAAAAAGCGCTGGGATAGGTCTCTCCATTCCTTTATGGAGAGGGACCTGTCCCAGCGCTTTTTGAAGCGCTGGAATAGGTGGACCCTAATCCAGCGCTTTCAAAAGCGCTGGGACAAGTCTTTCCATTCCCTTATAGAGAAAGACTTATCCCGGCGCTTTTTGAAGCGCTGGAATAGGTTGACCCTATTCCAGCGCTTCCAAAAGCGCTGTGATAGGCCTCTCTTCATAAAGGAATGGAGAGACCTGCCCCAGTGCTTTTTGAAGCGCTGGAATAGGTTGACCCTATTCCAGCGCTTCCAAAAGTGCCAGGATAGGTCTTTCCCCATAAAGGAAATCAATAACCCTATCCCAGCGCTTTTGGGCTTCCTATACCAGCGTTTTTGAAAAACGCCGCTATAGGCCTCCTATTGCAACGCTTTGTAAAGCGCCGGTTTTGAGCCGCTGTAATAGGATTTCCTATACCAGCGTTTTCAAAAAGCGCTGGTACATGCTTATCTATTATGGCGGTTTGTAAAAACGCCAGGAAAAAAAACGCTGGGACAAGACGATTTTTTTGTAGTGACTTAAATATATCGGAGGCAGTAGTCCCTATTTTTTTTTTTTTTTTTTTTTTCTGAATTGAACACATAATAGTATTCTAACATAAGTGATTGCATGGAATATGGATTTAATGATTTATCATGGAATCACAAAAAAAATAAAACTCACTACTGTGACAGTATATATGCGACATTTAATTTTCATTTTTAAAGATTTTTTTCTTTAAGGTAAAATGAAAATTTAATTTTGTATTTCTTTGGTGTAAGACAATGCACATACGTACAATCAGCTTTTGGGATCAATATTGCAAGTAGGTTAAGATTTGTTGTTGGTTATTAAATAGTACACTTTTTAAAGTAAATTCTTAGCCTTAACTCTCAAGTTAAAAAAAAAAAACTCGGTTGTGGGTTCCAGTTAGTTCAATTGATAAAATTTCTGATGGTTGAATAAAAGATCTAGGGTTCAATTCCTACTTACACCAAAAAACCGACTGTTGTCTTGGTCTGATGATAAATAGTCTATCATCAAAAGCGGACACCATAGGTTGAAATTCTCTGGAAAAAAAGAAGAAGAAGTTATTCCTTTCTCATTTTCATACTCAATTTTCTAGTTATTCTTTTCTAGGGCGACTTTCCCAAATGTCTACTAAATCTTGCCTACGTGGTGGCTACATGTATTGAAACCACAGTCTTTTAAAAGTAGCCGAATTTTTGGGCTGTCCAAATTTTTGTTTAAGTTTGGGATGCAGTCGTATTATTGGCTTTTCTTTTATTTACGCAAACTCTTACAATCTTTCTATATTATAATCAAGAAAATAAAATTATTGAACATTTTTTAAAATAAATTTTAGTTTATATATCCATTTCTTTGAATTGAACAAACAAGAGGTCATTGCCAGAAAAGGTTTTCCTTCAATTCTCTCCCATGTTTAGTCATATGTGGGACATATAGTATAAATTTGATTTTTAAATGTCAAGTATCTTACATCAAAATAAAAATTGGATTGAATTGAAGGATTCAATGAGAGAGGATCTTGTTCCATAATTGTCAATTTATATGATGCCCTCTTATCATTCTCTCTCCTTTCCATCTTAATCTTTAGACATCAAAACAAGGATAAGAGATGACTATTCACTTCTCATATTCTCATAAACAGAACCATGATTTTATCTTTAGGGGATCAAAACATGAATAATTTCTTTTGATCTATCAAGAATAAAAATAATATACTGAAAGTCAAAATAAATAAATACATAAAAGATCAAATTGGCCCATATTCAATATTAGAAATATATAAAGCAAAAGACACAAAATTACCATTTTTAATATGTTTCAATTTGTTCATCTATAGTATATCAAAAATGTTTTTTTGAATTCCAAAAATTATTTATGATTGATTTTGTACTTAATTTTGTAGAATATTCTTTTTAATTTACTAAATCAAAGCTTTAGTTAAAAATCATTTTCTATTTTGTTGGAAAACCCAGTTTTGACAATATATATGATGAAAATGCACATTCCATAGTTGTAGTATAAACTAAAATAGTAAGCACACCAATAATCACTCTATAAATGAGTTAGCAAGGTGTTGATTTTTTGGTCCTTACAAGCTATTGGTGTAATTCATAAATATTTAACAAAATTTTAAAATCTAAATGTTAAACTATTTTCTTGATAAACAAATGTTAAACTATATTATGATTACAATGGTAAAGTTCCATTTTCAATAGTCATTTTTCATAATCTATGATGTCTTACCGATAAACTTGTTTATCAATAAACAAATATCAACCGTAATAAAAAATTCTCTCAAGGATCTAGAATTGAGTTAGACACGTGTTTGTATTGCATTATAGACAAAGACTTTTATCCGGTGCTCTAGTGCACTGGAGCTAAGCTAAACTTTATTGGTATTTTTTTTTATTAGGCCATATTTGAAATACTTTCTTATTGAAATAAGAAATAAGGCCAGATTTGAATCTTTTGGACCGCATCTCAAACTAAGGTTAAACTCGATCATTTATTTTTATTTAAGAGCCCAACTGGTTTTTTAATTGAAGCCCAATTTTCTCATAAAGAACTGCATTAGTGTTAGAGTGCATTAGCCCCATGAAAGCGATGAAGTGACCATCCTCATGGTTGACTCAGCTGGGTTAACTTATTTGGGCTACCTTCTGAACCAATTTTTCAATTTGAATGGGCACATTTTTTGGTGTCTTGCATTAAGCCCCATGAAGCCCAGTTCTAATAAATTTTTGCTTAGAATAGACCTAAATTTGAATTCTTTGGACCGCATCATAATAAACTTTAAGCCCAAGCCTAGCGCTGATCTTTTTTATTATTGAGGATGGTATTTGTGAACTCTGTGAAAAGGCTCTTGAGTCTGGGCTCCATGTTTTATGGGAATGTGGTATAGCGCAAGCTGTCTGGGCTGGTAGCTTTATCAGGTTACAAAAATGCATTCTAGGCCTAGAAGATGTGATTCAGTTATCTGAGGACTTGCTGAGTAGATTGTCTACAACTGAGTTTGAATTATTTTTAGTTCAAGCATGGTTTATTGGAACCAGAGGAATACTGTGCTAGCTACATGGGGGGAAATTAAAGGAACCGGGTTGGCTAAATAAAAGATCAAGGGAATATTTGGAAGAATTTCATCAAGCCCAAGATCAGCTGATAATTCCAGTGATGAATACGAGTGTAAATGTAAATGTTTGGCATCCTCCTCCTGCATCAATTTTCAAGTTGAATTTTGATGCTGCATTTTTTTGGGACTTGGAACAGTTCTGGAGTTGGTGCAATGATTCGTAATGAGAAGTGTACGGCCCCCTGGTACCCAGGTCCATTTGGGCCTTAGGGCATAGGTCAAAGATATGGGCCAGCGCCTCGAATTTTACCAGGCCCAGAATACCAGCCCCCATTCGTGAAAGGTGCGTGGCCATGCTCGGAATGCTCCGAGAAAGGCTGACGGACGAGAAGCCGACACAGGTCCTCTTCCAACCGTGCCGCGTAATTATGCTCGACATGTCCGGCCTGTTCGGGAAGCATCACTGCCGAGAATATATCACGAAGTGGAAGCCATTTCCAAGGCCACTCCCACCTAAACCCACTTACAATTAACCATATTGGACCCCCAATTGCACTAACTGTGGCAGTAATCATATCCTTCCACCAATCTGAGGCTATAAATACAGTAAGTTGGGTATGGAGCAAGGGATCGAAAAAAAAGTGGAGAGGAAAGGAAGGGAGTAAAAGATCAGCTCGGCAGAGTCTTTGTGCCGGGAACTACCCAAAGTAGGAAATCCTATACCCAGATTACAAATAGGTTGTGAGCCCCGTTGAGGTTGGGCCTACCCCGCCTCCAAGGCACGCACAATTGGCGCCGTCTGTGGGAATCTCCTACAACGCTGTGGTTCTGAAGAGACTCAACCTCGGGAGAATGTCGGAGAGGCGCTCGGGGGGACACGCGGAGAGCGGTTCCGAGGGGGGCTCTCGGGGATCCTCCTGGCGAGAACGGAGGCAAAAGGGACGCGAAGATAGGGGGCATGAGGAAGAGCGGTCGGGTCTCGGGGAGGGGTCATACCAGACTCAACAAACGGCGTCAGAGGCCTCGGGACGACGACAACATGGCGACAGAGATGAAGAGCTCGAACGGTTACGCGAGTTGGTAAGGGATCTGGAGTTGTGGGCAGAGGACAGGCGCCAGAGAAGGGACCGAGGAAACCGAGATAGAAGGTCGGCTACGGGGGAAAACCGAGACGATGCAGGGTCCGGTCAATCCAGCTCCCGCCGACGGAGGGACCGTTCGCTCTCGCGAGAATCCCGTCATCACCGGGGACGCTCACACTCATAGGAATCGCGCCGTCAAAGGAATCGCTCGCGCTCTCGGGAGTATGCGGACCGGGGTTCAGACTCCCCCGAAGAGCGACGACCCCGCAACGCCGCCATGGATGCGATGAGTAGGGCCCTACGAAGAGCCGCCCGGTCACCTTTCTCGGAAGGTATTGAACGCGCCCTAATGCCGAACAGATTCACGCGCCCACCCTTCAACACCTATGACAGGAAAACGGATCCGGTGGAGCACGTCAGCCATTACATCCATATGATGTCTCTACATTCGCACAATGATGCATTAATGTGCAAGGTGTTTCCTTCGAGCCTCGGTTCGACCGCTCTGAGATGGTTCAATGGGTTGAGGAAGGGCTCTATCCACAGTTTCGCCGAACTGATCCAAGAATTCGGCATTCGGTTCATGACATGCAGTCGGGTGCCCCAACCCGTGGATGCCCTTTTGTCTATGAAAATGAAGGTCGGGGAGACCCTTCGCAATTACGCCAGTCGGTACTGGGAGCTCTATAATGAGATCGGTGGGGGGAACGAGAAGATTGCTGCCAGCACCTTCAGGATAGGGCTACCCGAGGATTCCGAGCTACGGGAGTCATTAACGAAGAGGCCCCCCGAGGATATGAGGCAGCTCATGAGGCGAATTGAGGAGTACAAGCGCCTGGAGGACGATAGGATGCAAAGCAAAGGTAAGGCCCCGTTGATGAGCCGTCCTCGGCAAACCGGTTTCCAGCAGAGGCCTCGAAAAGATTTAAGGGCACTGGAACCAGAATGGCAGGTGGGCGAGGTAAACGTGACATTTAAAGAGCCCGTGCATAAAATCGTAGATCGAATCAAAAGCGAGCCTTACTTCAGATGGCCGAACAAGATGGGGGGTGACCCCACCCGAAGGAACCAAAACCTCTACTGCACCTATCACAAAGACAAGGGACACACCACCGAGCAGTGTCGTGTGTTGAAAGACCATTTGGAACAGTTGGTGAGGGCAGGACACTTGAAGGAGTTCGTGGCAGATCCTGAAAATCGGGGCGCTGGTCACGGCGCTCAGCA
The DNA here is from genome assembly GCA_030021035.2 of Notholithocarpus densiflorus. Lineage (NCBI taxonomy): Eukaryota > Viridiplantae > Streptophyta > Magnoliopsida > Fagales > Fagaceae > Notholithocarpus > Notholithocarpus densiflorus. Next base: position 180,687 of record JARYZH020000395.1, read on the forward strand.
GGGAAGAATCCCTCCGCCCCCGCCGTTGGGAGTGATTGAGGTAATCCACGCAGCCCCGAGGAGTACGACTACGGCCAAAAGGGGGGTATTGACTGTTGTACCAGCAAAGAAGCCCCCGGACGGGACACTACCCGAGAAAAGGGTAAAACTTGCTCGGGAAGCTTTAGCGTTTGATGAAGAGGACTTGGAAGGAACGGTTCAGCCGCACGATGACGCGCTGGTAGTCACGGCACGGATAAGTGGCTTCCTGGTCAAGAGGGTGATGATAGATCAAGGAAGCGGGGCCGACGTGATGTACCCGGACTTGTTCAAGGGACTCGGGTTGAAGAGTCAGGATCTGACGAAGTATGACGCGCCGCTCGTTTCATTTGATGGAAGAGTCGTGATTCCCGAGGGACATATTTCCCTCCCCGTTAGCATGGAAGGGAAGGAGGTGATGGTAACCTTCATCGTAGTCAGTTCATTTTCTCCGTACACGGCCATACTGGGAAGGCCGTGGATCCACGTCATGGGAGCTGTACCGTCCACGTTACATGTGAAAATCAAGTTTCCTACCGAACATGGAGTGGCAACAGTCCGAGGAAGTCAGAGGGTTGCCAGACAATGCCTGGTCACAGCAGTCAGCTGGAAGGATAAACAGGGTGAGCAGACCGCGGAAGATGCATCGTTATAGCAATTACAGGAGCCCCAAGGGAAAATGGGGGCTAGTTGTACCGAGGAGCTGATCAGAGTCCAAATATTGCCGGACATCGGTAGGTACTTTCAAGTAGGGGCGAGCATGGGGGAGCAGGACAGAATAGAGACGCTGTTGCTGCTGGTACAGAATGCCGATGTATTTGCCTGGTCCCCGTATGAAGTACCCGGGGTCGACCCCGAATTTATCAGCCATAGACTCAACGTAGACCCATCATTTCCTCCTAAGAAGCAGAGACCGAGGAGATCGGCTAAGGAGCACATCGAAGCAGTTAAGTTAGAAGTCCACAAGCTGAAGGAGGCGGGGGCAATAAAGGAGATTTATTTCCCGGAGTGGTTGGCGAATACCGTCGTCGTAAAGAAGAAGAGCGGCAAGTGGAGGGTGTGTGTGGATTTCACGGACTTAAACCGAGCATGTCCAAAGGATCCGTTCCCAATGCCGAAGATTGATCAATTGGTGGACTCTACGTATGGCCACCCAATGATGAGTTTCCTTGACGCCTTTCAAGGGTACCACCAGATTGTACTAGCGCCCAAGGATCGAGAAAAGACTGCATTCATCGCTTCGGATGCCAACTACCACTACACCGTGATGCCCTTTGGGTTAAAAAATGCCGGTGCCACCTATCAGCGAATGATGACGAGAATGTTTCGAGATAAGATTGGGTGCACGGTCGAAGTGTACATCGACGACATGGTGGTAAAGAGTAAACAGGAAAGTCGGCACATTGAGGACCTCCGGGGGGTGTTCGAAGTACTGCGGCAGCATAAGCTACGCCTTAATGCCGAGAAATGCGCTTTCGGGGTAAATGCCTGTAAATTTCTAGGATATTTAATAACAGGCCGAGGGATTGAGGTCAACCCCGAACAAATAGAAGCCGTCAAGCGCCTTAGGCCCCCGAGTAACCCCAAGGAGGTACAGGTATTGACCGGGATGTTAGCCGCCCTTAATCGGTTTATTTCCAAATTCGCCGACCGTTGCCGGCCATTTTACCAGCTTCTGAAGAAATGGAAGGGGTTTCAATGGGATGAGGAGTGTGAAAAAGCTTTCCAGGATCTCAAGGCGTACTTAACCCAGGCGCCCATGCTAACAGCCCCGGACCCCGGAGAGGACTTATTCATGTATCTGTCAGTTTCCAATCACGCCGTAAGTGCCGTGCTATTGAAGGATAAAGGAGTCCAGCACCCGGTGTATTATATCAGCAAAACCCTGGTCGATACCGAGATCAGATACCTGCCTTTAGAGAAGCTGGTACTAGCCCTAGTTCACGCCACGAGGAAGCTACCCCACTATTTCCAGGCTCATACCGTGTACGTATTAACGGGGTATCCTTTGCAATCGTTGTTAAGAAGGTCCGACTTCACGGGGCGGATAGCTAAATGGGGGACTCGGCTCGGGGCCTTCGACATACGGTACAGACCGAGGAACTCGGTGAAAGGACAGGTACTGGCAGATTTCGTAGCTGAATTCTCCCCTAGAGCTGAAGGGGAGGTGGTCTGCCACGTAGAATGTCCCCCGTGGAGAGTGTTCGTGGACGGAGCCTCGAGCTCCCTGGGGGCTGGTGCTGGGATTGTGATTGTCACTCTAGAGAAGATACGATTGGAGCACTCACTCAGGTTGGGGTTTAAGGCCTCAAACAACGAGGCCGAATATGAGGCTTTGATCGCCGGGTTAAATGTCGTCTTAGGTCTGGGTGCTCGGGAGGTGGAGGCTTACTCGGATTCGCGTCTGGTTGTCAACCAAGTCCAAGGCAGTTTCGAAGCTCGCGACCCACGGATGAAGGAGTACCTACGGGTAGTAAAACAGGTCATGGGCGAGTTTTCTATGGCGAGGGTGGTCCACATTACCCGAGGGCAGAACAGGCATGCGGACTCCTTGGCTACGTTAGCCTCGGCAATAACCGACAGCATCCCTCGAATGATTAAGGTAGAACTCGTAACGGAGCCAAGTATCAGGGCCGTAGCCAACGCCGACGTCAGCGGAATCAGGGTTACAACAATTTCGGCGCATGACCCGTGCTGGATGGACCCGATTGTGGACTTCTTGTCCAAAGATCGTCTCTCGGATGACGAAAAGGAGGCCGGTAAAGTCCGACGGGCGGCCCCTCGCTATTGGTTGTCAGCAAATAAGAAGCTCTATCGGAGATCCTTCGGGGGGCCGTACCTATTGTGCCTACATCCCGGGAAGGTAAACGAACTGCTAGCCGAACTACATGGAGGCGTGTGTGGCGGCCACGTAGGGGGACGTTCGTTAGCTCACCGAGCGATGACACAAGGATTTTGGTGGCCGAAGATGCAACAGGATGCCGCCGAATACGTGCGAAAGTGTGAAAGGTGCCAAAGGCACGCCCCCTTGATACACCACCCAGCAGGACACCTGAACCCGGTCAGCAGTCCTTGGCCTTTTGCGCAGTGGGGGCTGGATATTTTGGGCCCGTTCCCCCGTGCCACGGGCAACAGGAGGTTCGTTCTGGTGGCAGTCGATTACTTCACTAAGTGGGCAGAAGCGGAGGCGCTGGCTAACATTCGGGACGCAGACGTCAAAAAATTCGTGTGGAAAAACATAGTCACTAGGTTTGGAGTGCCGGACTCTCTTATTTCGGATAATGGCCTGCAGTTTGATAGTAAGGCCTTCCGCGAATTCTGCTATGATCTCGGCATCAAGAATAGATACTCCACCCCGGCCTATCCTCAAAGCAATGGGCAAGCTGAAGCTGTTAACAAGACAATTTTGAGTGGGCTGAAGAGAAGGTTGGACAGGGCGAAAAGAAGATGGGCCGAAGAACTGTATAATGTGTTGTGGGCTTACCGGACAACCCCCAGACGCTTCACGGGAGAAACTCCATTTTCCATGACGTACGGAGTGGAAGCTGTGATACCGGCAGAAGTAAACCTGTGCAGTGCGCGCGTGGGCGGATTCAATCCAGCACTAAACGGTTCGCGGATGACAGAGCATTTGGACCTGTTAGACGAATTCCGGGAAGCAGCCACCGTACGACTAGCCGAGTATCAACAACAATGCATAGCGCGGCGGTACAACCAAGACGTAAAGGCAAGGGAATTCAGCGCCGGGGATCTGGTGCTACGAAAGGCAGTGGGAAAAATGCAAGAAACAAATGCTGGGAAGCTGGCCCCGACCTGGGAGGGACCCTACAGAGTCACTGCTGTCGCGGGCGCAGGGTCGTATTATCTGGAGGGTCTAGACGAGAGACCACTCCCTCGACCGTGGAACATATATAATTTAAAGAGGTTTTATCACTAATCAATTGTAACCTAAAGCTTGGGTCAGTTATAACGTGGAAGCATTTTGTCCTATATTATTGCTGTTCCTAGTTCACATTGACGTGTTTCACTTCTCAAATTCCATCTGAGCCGATAAGGACAGAAGCCTGATTCTCGGTTCGATTACCATCACCGAGCAGGTGGAAACCTTGATCTAAAAGATCTTAAGGACAGAAGCCTGCTTCTCGGTTCGATCCCCATCACCGAGCAGGTGGAAACCTTAACCTAAAGCATTCCCACTAAGGACAGAAGCCTGATCCTCAGTTCGATTACCATCACCGAGCAGGTGTAAACCTTGATCTAAAAAGTCCTAAGGACAGAAGCCTGATTCTCGGTTCGATCCCAATCACCGTGCAGGTGGAAACCTTAACCTAAAGCATTCCCACTAAGGACAGAAGCCTGCTTCTCGGTTCAATCCCAATCACCGTGCAGGTGGAAACCTTAACCTAAAGCATTCCCACTAAGGACAGAAACCTGATTCTCGGTTCGATCCCAATCACCGTGCAGGTGGAAACCTTGATCTGAAAGGTCCTAAGGACAGAAGCCTGCTTCTCGGTTCGATCCCCTTCACCGAGCATGTGGAAACCTTAACCTAAAGTATTCCCACTGACAGAAGCACGCCTCTCGGTTCGATCCCCATCACCGGCCAGGCGCAAACTTTAATCTAAGGGGTCCATACTAAGGACAAAAGGCATGCTCCCGGCCAAAACCCAATAACCGAGAATACCGGACGCTTTTGTTCCGGAAGGTCCAAAGGACACGAACACTATTCTCGGCTCAATCCCCATCGCCGAGCAAGGGTAAATCCCAACGTTTGGATAGGAAGAGAGAGGCAAGGACTATAGACAGGCAAGCCTAAAAGCAAACGTAATATTCAACAACCATTAAAGCAAACATAGTATTCAACAACCATTAAAGCAAACATAATATTCAACAACCATAAAAGCAAACTTAATGTTCAGCAGTCATAAAAGCGGACATAGGCAAGTCAACCGGGTATAAAGACATTGTCCCATCCTTAAAACTTGACAAAGTAAAAGTTAAACTTAGGAATTACACAAATTGTTCGGTCACCACACCCCGGTGACATAGGCGAATAAGCTTGGCAACAAAAGCTAAACTCGGTTGTCATACGGTGGGGTCTGCGGGCTGCGTCTCGGCTTGAACCTCGGAAGGCGGTTGTTCAGAGATAGGAGGAGGGTTGCTGGTAACTTCCGTCCCAAGTACTTCCACGTGGGCATCAATCTGCTCTACCAACTCCCTCAGGCTGTCCGTCTCCTCCTCATCAATTGGTATCGCAAGGTTCTGCGCGGCAGGTTGGGAGTCCGGGAAGGGGATCAGGCCAGGGTCTCTCAGGTGGGAATCTTCGGGTAGCCCTGAAGCATGCAGAGCAGCCATTCACCCTTCCTGGAAAGATAGCCGTCGAGCCTCTCTGATAACCGGCTCCACACCATCCTCGGCATCGGCAAACCCTTCATTGTACCACTTGTTTTCACAAGCCTCCAAGGCGATTTGCAGGTCAGTCACCTTCTCGGTCAGGGCAGCATTCAGACTCACCGCCTCGGCTAGCTTCAAGTCCGCTTCGTGGCGTTCCGTTGCCAGCTCCTCCAACCTTTTCTCCAACAGCTCCCTGGCCTTGCCCTCAACGGCTGCTCTCTTCTCGGCCGCGTCTGCAATTTTTGTCTTCTCTTTCGTGGCTTTGGCGGCAGCATCCCTCCCCACCTTCTCCCGAACGACCTCCTCGGAAATGTCTTTCAACCGCTCGGTCAAGACGTGAGACAATTGAGCAGCCTGGTAGGGAGAACAAAATTATAAAAGGCAACACGGAAAACTATATACGAAAATAAAGGGGGGATGTAAAAGCAAAAAGTTTAAGAAGTTACCGCTATCGTATGCCACTGCTACCTCCGCACCATGGAATCGTCCGTCCCGTCTGTGAAGGCGCTCACGTCCTCAGGAAGAAGAAGACCGTGAACTAGGCTCTGGGCAACGCGACCTCCTTCCCCCTTGTCCCATACCCGAACGCTGGCATCGGCAGGGAGCGGCTTGCCGTCCAGTTCGAAGCTAGGCTGCCACGCCGGTGCTGACCGGGATGAGGACGCCACGAGTGTCCCCATCGGAACAGGAGGCTCCTGGATGGTCACACCCCTCGACGATGGAAGGGGAGTACGGGCTTGAGCACCGCCCGGACTAGCAGACGCCGGCTCTACGGTCCGCGGTCTCTTGCGAGCCCGTGTACTGCTCGGGGGATGGGGAGGAGCAGGTGGAGGTGGGCCGCGCCCTTGAGGGGGTTGTTGCGGCGCAGCCGTGGGAGCGCCAGGTATATACCGGCTAACCGATAAAGTTTTGCGAGTCACCATTTCCTCGCCCTGGGCAGGAGGGTTTCTCGAAGAGCTGCTAGATTCGGCGGCCGCGTGCTGGGGCTCTTGAGCAGGGAGTTCGGGTTCGGCAGGCTCCTCTTGCTGCACGGCCTGGTGGGCAAGTTCCCGGAGGTGGCGAGACGCTACTTCGGCCGACTCATCTCTTATGGGAGCTAGCTCATCCGAGCATGTGTAACGCGGGCCAATATCCCGAGCTTCGCCTACCGTGAACTGCGGTGGGAGGAAGTTCGAGTGCTGAACGTCTATATAAGAAAGCAAAGGGCTGTCCACCAGGAGAGCTTGGCCAAACGACTGCCAAGTCGAGTACACGGGGTCCACGCCGAGTATGAGGTGAGACGCCCGGAGCTGCCCGTCCCAATGTACGAAGATTTCGGATCTAAGAACGAAATTTAAGTCCCGTACATGAACGGTCCTGATGTCCTGGGTAAACACCGAACCGTCTGCAAAGAAAGGAGAAACGGGTTAGTATCTGCACGAACACAGCAATTAATAAAAGGAGTAACGCAAACTATGAATCAAAACGAACCAACTTCACGCCGTGTGAGTGGGGGAGGGGTATCGCCGACAAACCATTTGCCGCGCACCCGGACGAATTCCCTGGCAAAATTTCTATTGGAATCCGGTAGGCATGAAATCAGCCGTACCCTCATGTCCCTAACCTTTAAATAGTAGTTGGATTTCTTTTTCCCGCATAGACTGTACATGTGGTTTACATCATGCTGGTCTAGTTGCAGACCGAACGTTTGGTTTAACCTACTAACGCAGCTCACCACCCGGTAAAAATTGGGGGGGAGTTGCTCGGGACTCAGCCCGTAGTATCTTAGGGTGTCTAAAAGGAGAGGATCTATGGGAAACCTAACCCCACCCTCTAAAATAGACATCAGAGGAAAAAAGGCGGTGCCCGCCCCTCTGTGGAGGATGATTTCACTTTCATGGCAGTACGCCACTTCCACGTCATCGGGGACGCTGTACTTTCGCCGAAAGGCGGCCAGAGAAGAACCAGCGTTTAGGAGGTGAGCATAACCCATCCTAGGGGATTAGAACTAGAAGAGAATTCGGAGAAATGGAATTAAAATAAGGGAAAAGGGAAGCAGACTTACTTTTGGCTCTAAGGGAGGAGAGAGTTCTGGGTTGACGGGCAGTGGCGTAGAGAAATGCTCGGCAGAGAGAAATTTCAGGGAAAGAAGAGTGAAAAAGTGAAAAGAAGAGTCAAAACAGGCTATTTATAGAGGCCAGGGAAGGACAGGCAATGACTAATGGACAATTAATGAAGATTAATTGGCGATGGGATAACACAAACGTTTCGGATACCAAAGACAACTGACACGCGAATCGACAGGCAATGATGGCAGCCGAAACGGAAGGTCAAGCGCGACGCGCCTTTTGAGAAATGCATTAATGGATCACTGGAACCGCTCCGAAATACGTCCATTGATTTGCTCGGGTAACCGCGGCCCCGAAAGATCCTTGATTCGGTCCGTGGGCCGAACACGAATCAAGGGGGGGCTAATGTACGGCCCCCTGGTACCCAGGTCCATTTAGGCCTTAGGGCATAGGTCAAAGATATGGGCCAGCGCCTCGAATTTTATATACATCAATCATAATATATCACCTCAAAGGTTGTGAAAAAAACTCATGGTACTCTGCTTAAGCTTGAAGAGTTTCTCCTTTAAAAGTTGATTAGGCACCCCCAAACTAGACGTGTTTTTTGTTGGTGCACTGTAGATCATGCAACAATGAGGCCCCCCTTAGCCCACACGAGCAATGACTCAATGATTACATAAATAGTGAAAGCTATGAGCTTATGACCATGGATATTATGATCAAACTGAAGATGGTGAACAAATTGTATCATTTTTTTTCAAAGGTAAAAGGTTAACAGATTCAAATGATGAATGTCTCGAGTTTAATGCATTAACTAGTAGTAGAATTTGATATGAATATGTTTTATTGGATAATTATTGAATTAATATATTAGATTATATATATATATTTATATATATTGTGGGGTAACAACTAACAAATTAAATATATTTTGTAGTTGGGTATTATATATAGTGAGATATGTATGAAAATACAATGCAATAATTTTTTTATAAAAAAAAAATTTACAATGTGAGAACTATTAGACCAAGTTCTAAATCTGTATACTTTGTTTATTACTATATAGATGTATGCGATTCAACGCTTATATGTAATCAGACCAAGACATCAATAAGTTTTTTGTGTAAGCAAGGATTGAACCCCAGATCTCTTATACAACTATAAGAGATTTTACCAGTTGAGCTAACTGAAACCCATGAAAACAATTAGGATAAATTGCAAATTACACCCCTAAAGTTTGGGAGTGATTGAATTTTACACTTAGAAGTTTCAGAATTTGGATTTTACCCCCTAAAGTTTGGGGTGTTTGGATTTTACACCCTGACGTTTCAGAACTTGGATTTTACCTCCTAAAGTTTAGGATTGTTTGAATTTTACACCCCAAAATTCTGAAACTTTAGGGTGTAAAATTCAAATACCTCAAAACTTTTGGAAGTAAAATCCAAACTCTTTTAAAACATAGGGGGTAAAATCCAAATTCTAAAATGTTGAGGTGTAAAATCCAAACATCACCAAACTTCAGGAGGTAAAATCCAAATTATGAAACTTCAAGGTGTAAAATTCAATCACCTCCAAACTTTAGGGGTATAATTTGCAATTTATCCAAACAATTAAATTTTGGTAAACACAATTAAATTTGATAAAAGAGTACCGGCAATAATGTTTAAGACAACATCATATATTGTAATCCTCGTCTACTTTGATAAAAGAATGGTAGTCCTACCAGAGAGAGAAAAAGTCAAAAACTCTTATAATCTTGAATATTGTTCAACCTGGATTTAAAGGGTAATTTGCAATTTTTAAAAAATAATTGATTAGAGTAGATAAATAATCAAAGAGAATAAAAAAAGAAATTTAAAATACAAAATTTAATCGCATCAACCAAAAGTAGAGTTCTAAAGAATACAAAAATTTATCAATCTAAAGCACAGATGCAAGAAAATAAAAAAAATCAACCAAAAAATTGAGAGAGAGAGAGAGAGAGAGAGAGAGAGAGAGAGAAATAACTTTTTTTTTTTTTTTTGGTGAAGGAAAACTATATAAAGAATGGAAGAGAGAATGACAAATTTATAGTAAAATTGTGTGAATAAGAAAAGACAAAATAAGAGAAGACAAAGGGAAAGATGAAGAGTGATATCAAAGTAGAAGGTAGTGGGGGGAATGAAAAGGTAAGGTGGGGAGAAAGTGTAAATATTAAAAAAAAAAAGTAACTGTTAAAAAAATTATAGAAAAATTAAAAAGAAATAGGATAATGATGTAGACACTAATGACGTGGACATTGATGTGGTTCAACAAGAACGTAGCAATTCCTCAAAGAGCTTGATTTTATTTTACACTTTTTTTCTTTTATTAATTTTTTCAGACTATTTTCTGTTTGGTACCCTTGAAAAAATTATGTAATAAATAGTGAACTTGAAGTATAAATAGAAGTACTGAAGCAGGCAGGGCTTGGTATGGTAGCCATTCCTGGCTTGTGGCTCTTAACTAAGCCATTAAAGGTGTTTCCGAAACTATATTAATGGGAGTGTGAATTTCTCCGAATATGAGTTTGAAATTTGAAGTAACGAAATAAAACTTGGAGCTCCTGCCATTGTTTCCTACGATTTTTTACTTTTTATTTTCTAAAGCACTATAGAAACTTATAGTTTTCTGTTGTCTGAGTAATGATAACAGTCAGACTCTGAAAGATTATCCTGATACGATTCTTTCAAGAATTCAAATGATAAAGTGCGTACATGGCAAAATTCCTGAGAGAATATGCGGTGAGGAAAATAATTGTTTCACACTCATACATGTACACTACTTCACAGTTCACACAATTTTCACACAAAATGTCTACAATTTTTTTAAAATGTGCACACTTGACACATTCTGTAAAAGAGTATATAATCAAGGTTCGTTCATATTTAGTACTTATTGATACGTTTGTGTGGCGTATATAAAAGTACCTATAATCTTATAAACTACACAACATAAACTTCCAATGAAGCGTTGGTAATTTATATCTTACACACACGCGGTGGGCAAAATCCAACCATTCATCGACCTTTAGTTAGTTGCATTTTTTTTTTTTTTTGATAAACATATCAAAAGTCTTCTTAATAGGGAGGTACAACTGAGAAACAAATAAATAAGTTACATGTCCCTTTTCATTTAATTTGGTCAAAAACTATTTGTTAACTAGGTCTTGGTATGCTGCGGCCCACATTTGTTGCAATTCTATCATGTCAACTGATGAAAGGATGGTACCGTACCTAATGGTATGAAGCTTTAGGTTTATGGAAAAGTTTACATTGTCAAATCTAGCAGTATCCTTAAAGAACCTTTTTCTTTTTTCTTTTTCCTTTTTCTTTTTCCTTTTTCATCTTCTTTTTTGTTTTCTGTGTTAAATAATACCAAGAAATAAAAGATGCCCAACTATAGCACGTAATTTTATTTAATTAATGTAATTTTTTTATTAGAATTTTTTTATTGTTAGTAAGGTTACACAGGAATGAATTTTTAAGAAACTAAAATTTAGAATTTGGAAATAAATAAACTACTAAGTTTAGCGTGTGCTAGTTTTTAGGGAAAAAAAATGTACTCCGTATTAATCGTGCGTAAGATATATTCAAATAGAGTGCTAATATTTAGGAAAAAAATTGTTTATCTGGTAGGTTTTTTTTATTTTAATTTTATTGAATTTCAATTTTAACTCTATTTTTTTATTTTTAAGAATAAGGAGTAACTAATTAGATTATGAGTATTTTTTACATTTGTTTTAAAGTCATAATTAACTTTTTGAATTCTCTTAATATATAGAGATATATAGAGATAACCCGGGATACTCTTATCCAAAAAAATAAAAAAAAATAAAAAAATAAAACCAAGGGGATACTGATAACAAGGGAAACAAATGGTGCATCTTTTGTCTTTTTCCTTTCCTTCTTTTCTTTTCTTTTTATATATTTTTTTTAGAGGTAAAAGGTAGAAATTTTATTGATGATAAATATACATGACATGTGACAACTTTGACTATTCAATACATCAAGGCCACCCTGGCCATTACAATAGCACAGGGGGAGCAACAACTGGTCTGCAAATTAGACAATTATGCAGAAACAAAACACAAGGTCATGGCTAGCAGAAGCTGGTTCTCATTCTTGCAATTTTGTAGAAAATACAAACAGCACACAATGCAAAAAAAACACATGACCATGACCATTAAAGACACCATTTGGTTGTGGTTTATAACTCAGAGTAAGTTGAATAGTTGGTATATTATATATACCCTCTTCCAATCTAATCATAGTATCTTAATATTTCTTTCAAATCGGTATTCAACTTCCTTTTTGTAATCTTGACATTTTTCAAGAAAAAAAAAAAAACTTCATTTTTTTAACATTAAATATATTTGTCCATATCACCTCAAGTTCTTGTATGCGTACTTCCTCCTTTCTGGCTTCTGATCTAGCACTTCTTTGCACCTCAAAGATCACAGCAACTCCTGCAACCTATATAGGCAGAAATTAGATCATGAAGCAACAACAAAGCCTTAGTCCCAAAATAATCTATATCTTTTTGATAAGCAAAAAAATTATTTCCGATAAGTGAATAATATATCTCTAGATATATAACTGGCTTTTTGTGAGATGAGCATTCAATTTGTATATGTTAAATATATGTATGTATGTATCAGATAATTGACATTCTTGTCCCCTATACGTACAAATTACAAAGGCCCTCTATATATTAAATACAATGCATGCAAAAGTGGTGTTTTTTTTCCCATGGTCAGATAGATACCACCTCGGATGGGTAGAAAACAAATGCTTTACAATTAAGAATCATGAAATTGTAGGCAGTAACCAATCATAGTGCATCATTTCAATTTTACAAGTCAGTATAAAAACTATTTTACCCAAAAGAAAGATGAATTTTTCAATTAATCTATTTTCAAAAGGTGGAAATGCATTTGATTTGCTAATTTGGATGAAAAATTCCAAAAAAAACAAACAAAACACAAAACACAAAAAACAAAAACAAAAACAAAAAGTGACCACCAACCAGGAATCGAGATATTTGCAAGGACAAAATTATTCAACTTTTAGGTATTAATCAAAACTATCTTTGTGTTGTAATTGAAATACAACGTCTAAGAGCGACACAAAAAAGGTAGGACAGTTCCTAGTGTAATCCTAAGGCGCCACAATTATACTTGTTCATAGGATAAAAAATATTAAATATTTCACCATGTTCCTCAATCAGAGAAATACCAAATTAACTACAGAGAAACCACCAAGATATCAGCAGACTAAAGGGTCACTGTGGTGTAATAGTAAAACTCAATGGTTAGCTCATTTTAGCTGATTTGTCAACTTAACAAACAAAGATCCAACTCAAGTTTCAAGCATATTTGACAGTAATATTTCAGAATTTGATATAAAATTTAATAAATTTTTATTTATTTTTGGTCAATCTTAGTTATGTTCCAGAGGGTCTGCCTTAAGGAAATGGGAAAAAATAAAAAGAAAAAGGAAAGGCTAAGTGGAAAAAAATTAAGAAAGAGAAGGGTGTAATCCACATAAATGGAAGTACTTAAATTCTTTTCGTTACCTCTAATGTATATCATGCAAGTTTAATTTTTCTTTACTACCTCAAAGTTCAAAATATTTATATGTAGAAACAAATGTGTTCCAATAGTATTTGAGAAAATGAATAAGGTAAACTACTTTTAGGGTCATTCACACTAAAGACATCAAGCAAAGCTGACTTTTGTTCTGATAAGTAAGAGAATAGCTTATTAGAAAGAAGGTTCACTCAAATGTACGGAAAGTATTTAATTCCTATACTGTTACCCATAAATCTATATAGGGGTATCAACATCTAGGGTGAAGTGTCCTACTATTAATTACAAGAGTCTAGGTGAAGAGAACCCAATAAACATTATGACAATAAAAATAAAAATATCAAATTGAATCTATTTCCAGCTAATCAAATCATAATATAAGGTTCTAATTGGTGCAAACCACCAATCTAGAGTGGTCTTTTAAAGCACTAGATTGTACCAAGTCAAGACAACAAAGTCTTTATATACATGCTCATTTTGCCTACCACTCTCCTCTTCCCCATGCAATCCTGTCTTTATATAATGCTTTGTAAGTGATTAAATTTTTATTTACGTGAAGTAGATAAGCTTTTCATTAACATGTAACATTAATCCAGTTATGATCCTGTTTGGCCTTCATGAGCCCTTAAATTTTTATTCTTGCACTTGCACTTGCCTTGCATGTTCATTTTTACTAGCACCTACACTTACCAATGTTTACTCCTACATATTTCCAATTCTTTAAAATCCTTTCCACTCATTTTCTAACGTCCATGTATGTATGTTCTACATTCTGCAATCCAAAGAGGTTAAACAAAACTGTCTGAACTCTAAACACTGAAGTTGTAAAGGGCATTTAGTGTGAGTTTCTTACAGTATTTTAAGATATACAATTTAAGAGATGCAAAACTAGGGGGAAAAGAAAGGGCAAAAAAAAAAGGTTAACTGCATAAAACATTATGTTACAATTATTAAATAAGAAAAAAGAAAAAAAAAAAAGAAAACACAAACACAAACACAGATATACAAAACTCCTCTAACTTCAAATAAGGCTTCTTGGGTGGCTTTAGCATCTAGGTCAGTCATAACTAAATCAAAACAGAATCATGCTGAAATTGATGTCATTGACTATATTCATATTTCATAATGAGAAAAGACCAAAATTTTGTCCAACTCCAACATCATGAAGTGCTTCCTAATATAAATAATAGAACAAATTGCAATTTTTTTTCCCTGAGTAAACACAGAACAGATTGCAATTACTCCAAATAAAAATACAACCAAAAGAAGAAACTCATCATATTACAAACTAAAAATCCAGTCATCATGAGTATCTTGACACTTGACTGCCAAAAACAAAGAGACATAAATGAAGAACCATAGCTTAATGTCTTGGTGCAGTCATAAGTTAAAAGTCCTCACAGTGGTTTAGATAGCTCCTCCTTCATCAATAGACCATCCTTATCAAGTTCTTCGAGATATATTTGTTGGAAAAATACATGTTTGTAACGCATACAAAAAAAATGCAACGAAAAATTAACGGATCTACTTCATTCGCAATCGATAACATGTACTATGTAAGTTTCAGAATTTAAGAACAAGAAAGTATACCTTGGGGCGGTGAAATTCAAAACCAAAGATCTAGAAGTACTTGAGAATACTTTTAATCTTTACTCCAATTCCACTTGATGCCCAAGAAGTGTGGTCTCTCAATCAGTTTCCAAGGAGAGAATAAGAGAGTGTCCAACACTCACGTACACCATTTCATTCTTTATGATAACTTCTATGAAAGACTTAATGAAATTCTGTATGTTTCTCTCCTTATATACAACTAATTATCTAATTGGGCTAGCCTTTTGGGCCATTCCAATTGGGCTCTAGTATGTGGCTTGGAGTGGGACCAAAATGGAACAAATAAGACTCTAGTTCCAATGGGCCTTGGGCTTTTCTGTCAACTCTTGACAAGTCCAAAGTTACCATTAATTATATTCAATACCACTATAAGAATATAATTGCACTATAGGTCTTATTAATAAATTATATCCCAAGACTTTATTATACATGCAACCCCTTCATTAAAATATTCGTAGTAATACAAAGTCATGAATGTTGACTGCCACTTTGAATATTACTACATCTTAATCCTTGAGTACCCGGTTTAATCCTTTACGTTATTCATCATATATTTATGAAATCCAATTTCATAAATATATACTTTAGTAACAACTTACTAAAGTGCTTGGGCCCAACTCTCTTGAATAACCAAACCCATTAAACTTATCTTAAGAGAATATTTTATATCTCCGTTAAGAGATTATGAATTCCATCTTGAGAATATATGTTCCATTAACATTAAATGCGGCTGCCCAACATACTGAGGTTTTGATCGTGTCTTATAGATCTCACTCCTGATATATCAAAGCAACCTACACCTCATGATCAGGTCTATTATTCTCTCAGGATTTAGAGTTGATGTAAATAGAAGTCGTGAGATTTATTATTCAATTGATAGTCATTAGAAGAATAATAAATCTCACAGTAGTTTAGTTCAATATGTCTTAACTCTTAAAACATATCAACATACCAACTAGAAGTCTCCACGTCCATGATCAAGACAAATCATCGTAGTTGATATGTTATAGTTTTCGCAGATGAAATGCCCAATTTCATCACCGACTACGAACTAAAATTCTGAGTTTACAAAGAATTTGTGATTTATATCTTCTGTGACTAAATCACATACTATGCATCTCATGGACTAAGATAATATCTCATTAGTTCATTTATAGATAGTCTCTCATAATTAAACAATTTAATTATTTATGACATGCCAATAAATTGGATTTTAGGGTATAAACCCCAACAATCTCCCACTTGCCCTCAAAGACAATTTATCATATATTCGACATTTATCTCCCTTTTAGAGTAATTCAAAGTCACTCTAAAGCAAGGTTTGGAAATAAGTTTCAGCCAGATTTATTGCATAAATTATCTTTTCTACTACTACTTCTTAAGTACTCAAATCTCTCTAATGAGATAATACTTACGCTTAATGTGTACCTTCACCACCTAGGATGAACACATATCTTGAAGTTCAACTTCATGAATCACAATCAAACTACAAGTCAGTATTTGTACATCCAGTAATCATCAAAACTTCACTTTTGTGGACAAGCATATAATCCCTCATTCTCCTAAGATATTTGAGTATATGCTTAACTCCCACAAAATTAAGTTATCTTTAATTTAATTGATATTTGCTTACTATGCCAACCGCAAAATAGATATTTAGCCTAGTATTTAGCATAGCATAAAGACTTCCTATCGATTTGAAATAAGGAACCGTCTTAATATGCTCTTCCTTTTATATGTCTTAGGACTATAGTCCTTTATAAAGGAACTTCAAACTTAAAAGGAAAGAATCTTTTCTTGAAGTATTACATGCTATACTTGGTTAGAATCTAATCTATTTAAGCAGTTTGAGATAGACCCAACATCCTAATTTCTGAATTTTAACAATGTTTAATTCTTAGGATGTGACTAGTCTTTCCAAGTACTTTATATCAAACTGAACTAGACAACAAAATCTCTATTGATGACAATAACTCTACATCATTCTAAATGATTAGAATGTTATCAACATACATTAAGAGATTTATTATTCTATATAGCTTTTACACATATAAGATCTTTTAATACTTGATCAAAATCAAACAATTTGATTTCTTGATCAAAGATGATATTTTATGATACATATGCTTGCTTTAGTCCATAAATGGAATTTAAGCAACTTGCATACTTAACACTACTGATTCTTTGCTATGTACAAGTCTAGTTACATCATATAGATGTCTTCCTCAAGATTGCTACTAAAAGAAGCTTTCTTGATATCCATTGCCATATTTCATCCAAATGAAATATAATGGATAAGAGAATCTAGATAGAGTCAAACTTGACTATTAATGAAAAATTCTTTTCATAATCAAACCATTTCTTTCTGAATAAATCTTTTCGCCACTAGTCTTGACTTTGAAGGTTTGCACCTTCACATCTATCAATCTCATTTTCTTGTAGACCTATTTGAAAACAGTAAGCTTAATGCCATTAGACGCCTCTACAAGTTCTAGACTTTAAATAGAATCTAATTCTATTCACATAACATTGATCCAGTAATCCATATTCATATCATCTATTGCCTTTACGTAGGACCGATGATCAAATTCATATCCTTGTGGAATGACTTCAAAAGTTTATCCCAAAAGTATGAATTTATTTGGTAATTGATGATCCTCCCACAACGATATTGTACCGGTGTACTAGCTATATATCTAGAATAATGTCTTGTGGTGTATCTAATACAACCATCTCATTTCTAAATGTATTTTATAGTTGTCTTATAACAAATTCTGACATTTTTCTTCTAGAACAATTCTACGTTTTGCTTTAAGATTATTCACAGTCATAATCAAGAACCTTTGTATTTGTAATTTACAAACGCCTTGTCTTCTTTATGACTACCAAAACAATCTTTTGCAATTCCTTTTGGATACCCATCATAAACTCACATTTTTCTACCTTTTGATTTCAATTTGTCAGACTTCCTTTCTAGCACAAGTGGTAGACATTTCCAAAAGTGGAAATAT
Source organism: Notholithocarpus densiflorus (assembly GCA_030021035.2). Classification (NCBI taxonomy): domain Eukaryota; kingdom Viridiplantae; phylum Streptophyta; class Magnoliopsida; order Fagales; family Fagaceae; genus Notholithocarpus; species Notholithocarpus densiflorus. The sequence goes on from JARYZH020000395.1 coordinate 198,377, forward strand.
CATATACTAGGTTTTTACCCAATCCACAATTTGACAAATGTCTTAAGAACAAACTTTTCAAATCAATTTTAGAAAATGTATATTAATTATTAGAGTATATCTCCAAAAGAAATAAACAAATGGAAATACTTATCATGTACTTTACTATTTCTAAAAGAGTCTTATTCCTCATTCATGTATGCACTAACTTAAAGAAGTCATTAATACTATATTCCTTTACAATAAAGGAGTTCTAGATTATATTATCCTCTGAATAGAATTCATAGATTGGGAATATAACAAAATAATGGTTCTAAAAGCCCATCTTTCACCAATCTTGAATACCATTTAGATTAATAAGATCTAGACTTAAGTGCCAAAACATACAATACCAAAGAATGGAAACTTTCTCTTTAAAAAGTAAAACATGTAAATTTTCATCTAGAAAACAATCATGGACAATGCTTAGCTTTACCAAAATGGAAACACTTTCCTTTTGGTCATGATTTTGAGTCTAATTTCCTTTTGGCAACTACCAGGGCAACTAGTTTGTCCAACTGTTTGGTATTATAATTCTTCTTCTTATCACCCTTACCTTTCGGTTCAAGCTAAGAATTTGAATTAAATCATATTGATCCTAGCTTTAGGTTTTAGGATGTCTTCCATTGCGTAGAAATCACACATCAATTCAGATAATAAATAATAATAAAAAAATTTCTTATTTTCAAAACAATCTGAATTGATCAAATGATTCTAACAAGGACTTGTGGATCATATCCATATGAGATTAACATTTAATCTCTACATCCATGAATTCCAATTCATATATTTTTTTTTAAATAAAATATTTTCATAAAATGATATAGAATTGGAACTCCTTAAACTTTTCTTAGCACTCAATATGATTTATATCGAATATCGTCTAGTAGCACGATATTTTATACCAAAACATCTCATTTAGACTTAATATAAAGTCTAAGTCTAGTACTAACTCTTGCATCTCATGCTGTAGCACAATTGAGAAAGAAGCCAATGTAACATTTTAGCATTTCAATGGAGACTATGATCAAATCATAAGCTATCTTCCATCAATGCATCATGCATAGGAAATTATGACAATGCTGAATTTAAAACATAAATATGTACTTCAACTCCTTTAAACACCATGTCCAAAATTATTTCTTAGTTAATGTGATTCAATAAAATAGTAGCTAGAGAACAAAATTTATGACAACTTTATTTTGAGACTATGAACTTAAATACCAAGACATTATATTTTGCATCCATAACCATATAGAATGGAACCCGAAAAACATACTATACTAGGTGCAACGACAACCTAATCCCGCAATTAATATTCCTCTGAAGCGAGGTCATACCAATCACTATGATTAGGCGAGAATTATTCTCATTATTAATGCTTTCATGGTAACTCTTACCAAACAAAAATAATTTGCCGCTTTTCCTTTAGCCTCTAAGTAATAATGACATAGCTCCGAAGGGAGGTTAACATTACACTTAGTCTAGTGTACACCATTGCCTAGAATCAATGTGAGTCACCAAGTAACTCCACGGAAGCGTGGTCGTTCTCAATGTAAAAACACACTTCATCTATCATTAAGAAGTTTAATCTGTAGTACCATGAATTAAACACCCTCCGAAGGGAGCAAGGCATATATGCCAAGGCGAGGTGCCTAATCACACTACTATAAACTAGCAATGGAGGCCGTGAGAATCAACCCTTGAATCTCTCTCCCACTAGAAATTTTAAAACAAGTGGATTGTCTTGGAAACATTGTGATCTAATCACAATTTTAACCCTACACATCAAATGTGTTTAATTTTTTAAATTCGATGTGATGTTACTAAGTCACGTCACAATAGCGTAACGAACATTCGCGCAATCACAAAGAAGTTTAACCTTGTAATTTGTGAATTAAATACCCTCCGCATGGAATGCAAGACTTGAAGTCAAGACAAGGTATCTATTCACATTACAATAAACTTAACAAAAGGGTTATTTCAGCACTCCCACTCATTATTTGGGTTTTTCTTAAATAATTGTGATCCCATCACAACTAATAACCTTGCACTTGTTAAAGACTCTAATCTTATTAGAATCACTAACTAAAATGGAAGTCCTAAACTATTTAGGATTCCTTAAACTCTAATAAATCAAAAATTAGTTATATAGAACTCTATCCTTAACTTATTAGATTAAGAATTCTAATCTCATTAGAAACTATATACCTTTTAATTAAGCTTTAATCTCATTAAAACTTCTAATTAAAATAAATTAAGAACTTTCAATTATACAACTATTCTAATCTCATTAGAATGTTTCTTAAAAGACAAGTCCTAAAAAATTTAGGACTAAGAGTTCTATTTAACTAATATCTTTAATTTCATTAGGTCTTTTAGTTAGAACCATGTGTAATCTAATCACACATAGCATTGCTCTTTCTTTATGTGAAAACACTTAGAAAAATTCAGAATACTCAGATTTCGATCGATCGAATGTATTTCTCGATTGGTCGAAAAAAATTAAAAATTCATACCAAACAATTTGCCTAGCTTGATTGATACTCGATCGCTTCTCGATCGATCGAAAAAGAGCATTCGATCGATCAACTAGCAATCAAATGCCAATCGGATCAAGATAGATTGGTTACTATTTCACTCAATCGATCGAAGCTAATTTATGATCGATCGAAACTCGTGAAACTTGAATTTCTAGAATTTTTCTAAGGTAGTTTTCAACAGTTTTTCATGACCAAACATGCATCATATGAACATGATAGACAAAGATTGATATCAAAACTGAATTCCATTGATGCTATAGCCTTTAAGATCAATTTAACATACTTAAATTCAAATTTAAACAACATAACATCAATATTAGTTTTTATCAAACAATAATTTCAATGATCATGCAGAAAATTAATTGCTAAATCTTCTAACATCATGAAATTACTATCTTTAATTCCAAAACTCAAAAAACATGTTATTCAGATTCGAAATTGAAGACCGCTTTGATACCATTTGTTGGAAAAATACATGTTTGTAACGCATACAAAACATACGCAAAGGAAAATTAACAGATCTACTTCATTCGCAATCGATAACATGTACTATGTAAGTTTCAGAATTTAAGAACAAGAGAGCGTACCTTGGTACGGTGAAATTCAAAACCAAAGATCTAGAAGTACTTGGGAATACTTTTAATCTTCACTCCAATTCCACTTGATGCCCAAGAAGTGTGGTCTCTCAATCAGTTTCCAATGAGAGAATAAGAGAGTGTCCAACACTCACATACACCATTTCATTCTTTATGAGAACTTCTATGAAAGACTTAATGAAATTCTGTATGTTTCTCTCCTTATATACAACCGATTATCTAATTGGGCTAGCCTTTTGGGCCATTCCAATTGGGCTCTAGTATGTGACTTGGAGTGAGAACAAAAGGGAACAAATAAGACTCTAACTCCAATTGGCCTTGGGCTTTTCTGTCAACTCTTGACAAGTCCAAAGTTACCATTAATTATATTCAATATCACTATAAGAATATAATTGCACTCTAGGTCTTATTAATAAATTATATCCTAAAACTTTATTATACATGCAACCCCTTCATTAAAATATTCGTAGTAATACAAAGTCATGAATGTTGACTGCCACTTTGAATATTACTACATCTTAATCATTGAGTACCCAGTTTAATCCTTTACGTTATTCATCATATATTTATGAAATCTAATTTCATAAATATATACTTTAGTAACAACTTACTAAAGGGGTTGGGCCCAACTCTCTTGAATAACCAAATCCATTAAACTTATCTCAAGAGAATATTTTATATCTCCTTTAAGAGATTATGAATTTCATCTTGAGAATATATGTTCCATCAACATCAAATGCGGCTGCCCAACATACTGAGGTTTTGATCGTGTCTTATAGATCTCACTTTTGATATATCAAAGCAACCTACACCTCATGATCAAGTCCATTATTCTCTCAGGATTTAGAGTTGATGTAAATAAAAGTCGTGAGATTTATTATTCAATTGACAATCGTTAGGAGAATAATAAATCTCACAGCGGTCCAATTCAATATGTCTTAACTCTTAAAACATATCAACATACCAACTAGAAGTCTCCACTTCCATGATCAAGACAAATCATCGTAGTTGATATGTTATAGTCTTCGCAGATGAAATGCCCAATTTCATCACTAATTACGAACTAAAATTCTGAGTTTACAAAGAACTTGTGATTTATATCTTCTGTGATTAAATCACATAAATCACATACTATGCATCTCATGGATTAAGATAATATCTCATTAGTTCATTTATAGATAGTCTCTCATAATTAAACAATTTAATTATTTATGACATGCCAATAAATTGGATTTTAGGGCATAAACCCCAACAATATTAGCAGAGTGTTACCACAATTTGCATCCTGAAAGTAATCATGCCAAGGATAACTGCCTACAATTAAAATGACACTTACAAAATAACATTGGAACTAGATATGCTAGCACGTATAAATGTAGAGTCAAATAACGTGGATCATTTAATTTCTATACAATATGCATGTAATCATGTCATACTTAGATACAGGATCTAACACCCAACATGGTGGAACCAAAGCTGGATATCTAATAAGCCACAACAAACCCAACTAGTTGATCACTATTATTTATTTACCTTTTCTTTTTTAATTATCAATATAACAACAACCCCAACTTTCAAATTACCGAAAATTTCATGACTATCCAGTGAAATTCCTTGACTTTCAATTTTACAAAGCAAGAATTCAGCTTCCCTAAGCATCCCCACATGGACAAGCAACAAGGCCATGACTTCACGCGACCGAGGGAGATGCTTAAAACTATTATCCTGTTCATTAGCCCACTTGAAAATTTCCCACAAAGACTCAACCTTTCTAGCTTTAATCCCAACTTTCCCACTCTCATATTGAAAACCCAGTAATATTTCAAGCACATTTTCAAGTTTCAACACCGAGACCCTCAAAAATCTACGAGCAGTATCGAGTACTATATCAGATAAATCTAAAAGGAGGTCCTTCAGAGAGGCATGAGAAAAGTCATTGCCTTTGTTCTTATCCAACAAATGGGAACACTTGAGAATGACAAACCAAAATAAGACCAATATTAATAACAATAAATAATTGATAATATGAGCCAATCCAATGCTAAGCACACTAGAGTGATCTTATTCCTAACACATTCAAAAATCAAAAACCAAAAACCCAAGACAAATATTTTATGAAAAAACAAAAACAAAAAAGGGCTAAATAAATAAAGAGTGGAAGGTATACCGTCGGGGGTGTGTCAGGCGGCTGAGGGAGGGAAGGAGACTGAGGATGGCCGCGGTGGCTGTGTTATTGGAGGTGGTGGTGTCGGCGGTAGAATGCAAGGCCGACGGAGTGTGAGGGAGAGTGAGGGAGGGAGTGAGGGAGAATGAGGTTGTCCCTCTCTAGATCGGAGGACTGTTGGACCGGCAACGGAGAGGACAGTGGTGGCTCGGCAGTCCGAGCGGCGAAGGTACAGTGACGAGAGTGAGGGAGAATGAGGTAGAGAGTGTTTGGGAGTCCGATGGTTTGATTTGAGTGAGAAAGAGACCCCAGCTTTAAGTGTTTTGGTGGGAACCAAAGAGTTTTAGAGGGAATTCAGCAGATTTTTATTGTGACAACATTTTGACCTATTATAGCGGACTTAAAGCTGCTGCAATAAAGAAAGAGTAGGCTAAGGTTTATTATGACCGGAATATAACTTGTTGTGGCTAAAATCAAGCCCGCCTTAATAGCTCTTTAGGATTTTTTAATAAAATAATATTTAATACTTCAAATTAATAAAATATAATTTAATAATTACAAAAGTATAATTTAATACTACAAATTAACAAATATATAATTTAATACTTCAAATTACTAAAATTAAATTTAATATTTCTTTTGTCAATAAAATATAATTTACTAATGAATAACAATACAATTAATACTTCCAATTATGTAAATATATTTTAATACTACAAATTAATTGAGTATAATTTAATAATTAATATGATTTAATACAATACTTCAAATTAATTAAATATAATTTAACAGTACAAATTAATAAAATAAATTATATTAATTAATAAAAATATTTTTTAATAATTCAATTTAACAAAATTTAATTTAATTTAATACTTCAAACTAATTTAATATATTTTAATTTAATACTTCAAATTAATAAAATATAATTCCTCACTAAAAATTAGTAAAATATAATGTCATACCTAAAAAAAAAATGTAAGATGAGACTCGAGAACCAACAATATTAAAATATAATTTAATATTTTAATTGAGTTGGGCATATAAAACTTATTTACCCATTAAAACTCATTTAACTAATTGATTTTAACACAAACCCAACCCAACCCAATTATTTTGGGTAAATCCCAACCCACTCAATTACCCAATTATCAAAATTACCAAAATGCCCCTAAAGTGTAAATGACCAAAGTACTCTAAAATATTCAAAAATAACCAAAATACCACAAGACCTCAAAATTACCAAAATAACCACGAAACCTACAAAATGACCAAGATACCCCCGAAACCAAAAAAAATAACCAAAATATCTCCAAAACCTAAGAATGACCAAAATATCCCCAAAACCCAAAAAATGACCAAAATACCCTCGAAACCTAAAATTACCAAAATACCCCCAAAAACCCAAATTTGAATCAAAAAACCCCCAAAACCTTAAAATGACCAAAATACTTCCCAAAACCAACAAAAAAAATGACCAAAATACCCCCTAAAACCTAAAAATTACCAAAATACCCCTGAAACCAATAAAATGACCAAAACACCCTCGAAACCTAAAAATTACCAAAATACCCTTGAAACATAGAAAATGACCAAAACACCCCTAAAACCTAAAAAATGACCAAAATAACCCCAAAGCCTGAATATTGACCAAAATAACCTAGAAAACTAAAAATGATCGAAATACCGTCGAAACCTAAAAAAAGATCAAAATACCCTCAAAACCTAGAAATTAACTGAAATACCCCCTAAAACCTAAAAAATGACCAAAGTACCCCTGAAACCTATATATGACCAAAATAACCCCTAAACCTTAAAATGACCAAAATATTCTCGAAACCTAAAAAATGACCAAAATACCTCGAAACCTATAAAATGATGAAAATGCCCCTTAAACCTGTAAGTCAATAAAAATACGCCCTAAACCTAAAAAATTACCAAAATACTCCATAAACATAACAAATGACCAAAATACCCCCTAAACCCCTATTTTGGTAATTTTAGAGGTTTCGAGTGTATTTTGTTCATCTTACAGGATTAGTGGTATGTTGGTCATTTTAGATATTTTGAAGGGTATTTTGGTCGTTTTATAGGTTTAGAGGTATTTTGGTTGTTTTGGTCATTTTTAGGTTTCGGGGGGTATTTTGGTCATTTTTTGGATTTTCAGGGGTATTTTGGTAATTTTTAAGTTTTGGGGGTATTTTGGTCATTTTTTGGGTTTCAATGGTATTTTGGTCATTTTTTGGATTTTAGGGGTATTTTGGTAATTTTAGGTTTCAAGTGTATTTTGGTCATTTTTTAGACTTTAGGGGTATTTTGGTCATTTTTTTGGATTTTAGGGGTATTTCAGCCATTTTTTATGTTTCAGGGGTATTTTAGTAATTTTTAGGTTTTGGAGGTACTGTGGTCATTTTTTGGGTTTCGGGGGATATTTTGGTCGTTTTTTGGGTTTCGAGGGTATTTTGGTCATTTTTTAGGTTTAAGGAGTATTTTGGTAATTTTAGTGGTTTTGGGGTATCTTAAAGTTGGTTGATTTGTAGAAATGATACTTGGATCATAATTGGGTATAATTGGGTACCCATTTAAAACCCAATAAACATTAATGTTAATTGGGTTTAATTGGGTTAATACCCATTTAACCCAATTAATAATTGGGTGTGTTTGGGACTCATTTAAGTAGGCGAGTTTGGGTGGGCAAATGGATTTGGGTTGATTTTGCCACCCCTAGTGTTATTCAAGTAATCAAGGGGTTTTCCTAAAGTAAATTCATGCATGGGGGTGCTTTTGTCATTTTCTAGTTTTTAGGAGATATTTCGTTCATTTCGATGTTTTTGAGGTATTTCGGTCATTTTTTATGTTTCGGGGGTGTATCGGTCATTTTCTAGGTGTCGGGTGTGTTTTGGGCATTTTTTTTTGTCTTTCTAGGGGCATTTTGGTCATTTATCAGACTTATAGGGGTATTTTGGTCTTATTCAAGTAATCGAGGGTATTTTGGCTAGTTTTAGACAGAAGGGATACTCCGGTCATTTTCGATGTCTTAAGGGGTGCTTGGGTCATTTTTGATGTTTTGGGGGTATTTTAGTCATTTATTAGGTTTCAGGGGCATATCAGTCTTTTTCTAGGTATCAGAGGTGTTTTTGCTATTTTTCAATGTTTTGGGGGGTACTTTGGTTTTTTTCTAGGTTTAAGGGAGTATTGGTCATTTGATAATTGTTAGAGTAGAAATTCTATCTTGTATTTAAAAAAAAAAAAAAAAAAAAAAAAAAAAAAAAAAAAAAAAAAAAATCCCTATATGTGATCTATCCCAGCGCTTTTAGAAGCGCTGGAATAGGGTCAACCTATTCCAGCGCCTCAAAAAGCGCTGGGATAGGTCCTTCTCCATAAGGGAATGGAGAGACCTGTCCCAGCGCTTCATAAAGCGTTGGGACAGGTCTCTCCATTCCCTTATGGAGAAGGACCTATCCCAGCGCTTTTTGAAGCGCTGGAATAGATTGACCCTATTCCAGCGCTTCCAAAAGCGCTGGGATAGGCCTCTCTTCGTAAGGAAATGGAGAGAGCTGTCCCAGCGCTTCAAAAAGCGCTGGGATAGGGCGACCCTATTCCAGCGCTTTCAAAAAGCGCTGGGACAGGTCTTTCCATTCCCTTATAGAGAAAGACCTATCCCAGCGCTTTTTGAAGCGCTGGGATAGGTGAACCCTATTCCAGCGCTTTTTGAAGCGCTGGGATAGGTGAACCCTATTCCAGCGCTTTTAAAAGCGCCGGGATAGGTCTTTCCCCATAAGGGAAATCAATAACCCTATCCCAGCGCTTTTGGGCTTCCTATACCAGCGTTTTTTGAAAAACGCCGCCATAGACCTTCTATTGCAGCGCTTTGTAAAGCGCCGGTTTTGAGCCGCCGTAATAGGATTTTCTATACCAGCGTTTTTAAAAAACGCTGGTATAGGCTTATCTATTGCGGCGGTTTGTAAAAACGCCGGGAAAAAAACGCTGGGACAGGACGATTTTTTTGTAGTGAACAAATGCTTAAAAGAAAAAGATGACATGTGATTATTTCAACATATGCATTACCTATATTGAAATTTGGATATTGTTGGAGAGTGGGAAATGGCTCCTCAATCAGAGTTCAGGAGGATATATAGATGGATCCTCAATCATGCAACAAATAAAATCCTCTTTCCGGCCAATGAGGATATAGGTGATTTGTTGGTTTCAGATAGGGGTGTGCATGGGTCGGGTTGAGGGGATTTTTTGACCCAACCCACCATGGTGGGTCAAAAAAAATTCAACCCAACCCAACCCATCACATAAATTTAACCCAACCCAACCCAACCCACATGGGTCGGGTTGAACCCATGGGTTTGACAAATTTTTTTATTTGTTATTATTAAATTGAGTAGAAAAAAATATTAATATTAATATATTAAAAAAACTCAAAGATTAGTATCAATGTAATTCATTAAAGGCAAACAACACTAATGACTAAACAACAATAGTAATTTATTAGGGTTTGTGTGAACTAATTGGCTTTTATATAGGATAGGAAGAACTGGTTATTTTAAAAAAACTATTAATTATATAATATATATATATTTATATATATTAAATTAGTATTAGTAGGAGCAATCGAGGAAGTGCTGCTCTACAGCTAGTTTTTTTTTTTTAAAATTATTAAATATATAATATATTTTAAATATATATTAAATATGGGTGCGTCGGTGGGTCGGGTCGGGTTTGGCGGGTTTGTAATTTTTTGACCCAAACCCAACCCGACCCGCTATTAAAAAAAATTTTGTAACCCAACTCAACCCACCAAGCCTTAAAAACCGACCCAACCCGGCGGGTCAGGTCGGGTTTGACGGGTCGGTGGGTTTTCTGCACACCCCTAGTTTCAAATCTTATTGACACAGAGTTACATGGGTGGAGAAGTGAGCTTATCTTAGATTTGTTCCAAAGGAAGATATGTACCTGATTCCATTGTCTGGCTTCACAACAAAAAAGGGCTATTCACTGTGAAATCTACTTACAAGACAGCAAGGAAAATTTTGAGGGGTAAAGAATGGACTGAAACTTCAAGCGGATGTGCTGGCAAGAAAGTTTGGGCAGGTTTATGGAAGCTTCGTCTTCCAAATAAAATGAAGGTGTTCTGTAGGAGAGCATGCCATGAAATTCTGCCTACAAGGATGAACCTAACTAAGCGACGAATTATTGATGCCCATTGTGCACTAGAAAATCGGAATCAGTTGTACACATTTTATGAGACTGTGGGGCTGTAGTTCGAAATGACAAAGGAGAAGCAATGGCAGCACATCTGCCACAGGTCCGGCGGTGAGGAGCAGCGATGAGGCCGAATTGGTTGCTTGCAGAAAGGCAATTGAATTTGCAAGGGATGCTGGGTTTTTAGAGCTAGTCATCGAGGGGGATAACGTGAATGCTATAACAGCCATCTCAACTAACGTGGCTAACCAGTCCATGCTAGGGAATGTGGTGGAAGACATTCATCAGCTGCTCCACGGGCTGAACTGGGTGAAGATTAGCTGCACTAAGAGAAGCAGGAACCAAGTTGCACACACGCTTGCACACCATGCCCGACATGTTTCAGAGGGTATGTATTGGATGGAGGAAGTTCCTACATCAGCAATGGCTGCATTGTATAAGGATTCTATACTTTGAATGAAAGAATGATCCGTTGTAAAAAAAAAAAAAAACATATGCATTTATTATCTCTTTAAAAATAAAATGCATTTATTATATATGGACTTTATTTTATACCAAGTCACGCATCATCTTTTAGTATAAACATTTTAAAATTAATCTAGGTCAGCCAGTTTCTCAAAAAAAAAAAAAAAAAAAAAAAAAAGGGTCAGCCATGGTAGTGTATTGACGTTCCCTAGTGCACTTGTTGATTTGTGCCATTGTTTCAAAACTTGTTTCTTATGCGAATACAGTTTGTGCCTCTTGAACGTTCCAAAGATGGATGCTACTTGCTACACACGCAATACCAAGCAACATATCGGATTTATGTATTGTTGAATGTTGAAGAAAGCAATTTATTGGTGGCTAGCTTTCAAACTTCCAACCTTTTTGTTTAAGGATCTCTTCTGAAATAATTTATTTACATAAAATTAAAAAGAAAGAGAAGAGATAAATCAACATAGGGAATTTATGTGATTTGGCAATGTGCTTATGTTTACAAAAGCGAGCAGCTAATAATCGAATATATAAGAAAATGGGGTTACAAGTTACAACAGGGTTTATATAATAACACTTTACTTTGTATAGATTTCCAAAATATCCCTATAGCTCACCTAGTAACAAATAAGAGCCAACTTGAACATGATCAATTCACAATATAATTTATTAGCTAAAGATAGAACTAGTCTAATGGACATGAAAAAAAAATTAAAACTGATTAAGTCACAATCAAACAAGCAACCCTATGCTACTTGGATGATTGAGGATACAGTTTGTATTAGAGTAAGCACTAGAAGGATGGCAGCAGCAATTGTCGAAGCGGTTCTCCAAGGTGTGCTAAAATAATCACGCATTAACATTGCCTTCCATCTATGCCAACGGTCCTTGTAGAAGACATTCAAATTTTCACAGAGATGACAGTAATCAGAGTTCAAACCTACGCATATGATATTTGTGTGAAGATTGTTTACAATAGAAGTCATTGCATTGTTGTCACCTTGGTAATTAACCACGATTTCCTTGTCGCAAAGTAAATCCATATCTTTGGTAGTATTGATAAGGAAATGAAACATGTAATAGTAATGTGTAATATATGCAATACTTTCCCCATAATGATATAGCTCAAATGCTATAACGTTTCGAATCAAAGCTTCTGTGGTATCGTATATAGGGAACTGTGGGATTTCCAAAACTCCATTTGTGAACTTTAAGTCAAGTAAGCATTTGCTTGGACTCACCTTTAACTTTACTCCTGCCTCATTCAGCTGGGTTGCAGAGTACAAAAGTTTAACCTTGTAATTGCCTGCTTCTGGTAGCCTGTCAGATGGAGGTAGCATAAAGGTTCTAAAAAGATCTATGAAGTGTTTTATTTTCACATTGGAAAGAGGGCATTTGTTCTGAAAATTTAGTTCTCTAAAGAATTGAAAAGTAAGCTCAATTAAATAAGAGCCTGACTTAAAGGGAAATGCAACTTGGAATAATTCTCAATAACAAAGAATGGAAGTTGATTTTCAAGTAATACCAAGTCACGCCAAACCGTTGAAAGCAGCCATCCTTCAACTAACATAGGATTGTCACTTTCCCAATATTTTCTCTCAAATTCTCTGAAAAAATGTTCAAGAATGAAGCCTGCATCCACCAAAATCATTTTTACAAAATCATTGCTACTAAGCTGGATAGTCTCTGAATAGCAACGACGAATGCTTCCTTCCATCCACTTTATACTGCTCACTAAAGTCTTCAAGTGTATCTCAGGCGTAGCACGGTGCATGAGACTCTTGAAATATCTTACCTTATGATTTTTCTTTGGTTGCAATCTTGTGTTATTATAGTGAAGAGGGCCAATTGAAATTACCTGAGGAGTGTAGGCCTCTTCATTCACTCTGCGAATATAATACGGAACCCTGTATATACAACACTCTGATGATAATGAAGGCTCCAACCTTTCAAACATTGCTATGATTTCATTCACCAGCCCTTCATGTTGATTTTCATTTTCACTTGAATGGCCTGCATCTCCTTGAATTCCCTCACTCTCTAATTGCTCCATTGATCAAGTTTCCTACAAACCCTTCGATGGTGAAGTTAGTTTTCTTATTCCGAAATAGGGAAAATCCAAACTTCTGGAAATTGTGTCTGGAGAAAAACTTACCCTTCTTTTTTTGTCAAAGATTCGTATTTATAGGTTCATAAAGAACGGTTATTTCTTTAATAACTGTTCCGACCTTTAAGGACTCCGGTAAGTCCGGAGTATACTCATAACTGCCATGGAGGTTATAATTTATGATCCCATTTTCTGTAACCGTTGTTGAGCTCGTCATAAGTAATGAAGGACGAGAAGTCATCCAAAAGGTGTAGAGTTACTGTATCAAGCCCATCTAAAACCTGTTATAGCCGAGCGTGTGTCAAGGACGAGTAGAGATGTGGACGAGCGTCTTAAGGACGAGTAAAGATGTAGCTCGTTTTCTATTATCCCTTCCATGGACGACCCCTATGGACAAGAATGGAGTTAGCTCAATTCCAAACACCATTAGTTGCCCCCTCGTCCATGGGTCGTCTTAAGGAGAAGTAATTTTAATGCGAGCAATAAGTGTGCCACATGTCATAACCTTATTGGTGGCCAGTTGCGTCGATTTTTTTTTTTTGAGGAACATGCCTCGTGTCACTTTTTAACTGGCTGCGTCATTTCAGATACCTAGACTTATGGCCTATAAATAGTGGAATTCCTCCACTACCCTTCACATTTCTGAAATTTCCTTCTTTGAGCTTCTTCGTCTTAGTGCCTCGTCTAGCAGTGTCCTCTCGTCCTTAGTTCCTTCCCATCTAGATTCAGGTATATTTTTTGTTCTCGTTCTCAGATTTTAAGTTTTCTTTAAAATGTCTGAGACCGTCCTTTCCTCGTCTAGCAATAGCGTGGATAAGGCCATAGACGAATACCATGATCTTAGTAGTTTTAGTGGTTCTAGTGATAGTAGTAATAGTGATAGTAGTAGTGGAGGGAACACCACGGACGAGTACACGTCTGGTGTTCCTGAGGTTCCTTTAGAGGTTCTCCAGGAAGGACTTAAGACGAGGGCTGAGTCCGGATCCAAGGTTGGCACAAGTGCTCCCTCGTCCACAGTTCAGGACGAGGAGGAGGTAGTGTATAGCTGTACCATAGGAGTAGCTTCAAAGACGGACGATAGGAAATTAGATTTACTTAAGAAATGGTATCAAATCCTAGATGACCTTGATCCTAGGTTAGCAGTTCATGGGGAGTGGTGCTGTCAACCACGTTTTGGGATAGGTATCTATGAAGCCTATCTTTTAGGTGGACTTACGCTACCTTTAAATGTTTTTGCTAGAGAACTACTCACTAGGTTAGGTTTAGGTGTCTGTCAATTTAATCCCAAGGCATGGAGGTTAGTTGTCTCTATGCAAGTTTTGTGGAGGGAGGTGTTTGAGGGGGATTGTCCTCTCACTGTGGACGAGTTCCTCTACTGTTATAAACCTTCCGAAATTAATCAATCCCTTGGCTTCTATCAATTTACAGCCAGAGGGAAAGATTACAGATTAATTGAGTCCTTAGTTACCTCAGATAGGAACTGGAAGACGGAGTTCTTCTTCGTCTCGAGTTTCTGGGCTGGACGCCCTACTGAGGTTGACCAAGACCCATTTCCTCCATATACAGGAGAGTTAGGGAACCTTCGTCCTAAAGGTATGCTTATGGTCATTACTTTGTTATTTATTATATTTATTCTTGTTAGTAGTTATCTAATATATATTTTTTATAGGTGTTAGACGACCTCATTTAAGCAGATTTTACATTGAGCGAATACAGAAGGCTCATCTATTCACCGACAGGACTTTCCATTCTTTGGTAAGTCTCCAGCGTCTTGCCACTTGGGGTTTAGGTCCCGAACCATCCGTTGAGGCCATCGCACACGAGCTCACCGTCCGTAGACGTAAGTTTTCTTGTCGTCCTTCCTCTCTCCTTTTTATTTATTTATTTATTTTTATATATTTTTTATTGACGTCTTTCTTTTTCAGGAATGACTACAATGAAAGAAAACAAGGGTAAAGAAGTGGCGGACAAGGCAGCTGGGTAGGAGGTGGCGTCTCAACCTCGTCCAGTAGTAGGTGATAAAAGAAAGAACTTGTCATTAGGGGTTGACTTGAAGAACCTCCCAAACAGGCGCAGGGAGAAAAAGACATAGGTCGTCCAGTCCACTCCGTTCGTCTCTATGCATGAGCTTGTGGATGTTCAGATCCTTGATGATCCAGAGCTCAAGGATCCTCTTATACATGTCTCGTCCACAATCAAGACGCCTTCCTCGTCTTAGCCTTCCCAACAGGTACCTCAAAACCTTATTGGGAACGAGGATCTAGCCTGGGAGAGGTTTGGGACGGCTGTGACAGACGCGGATGTGACGGCATGCTACAACATGTCTTTGAAGGACTTTGAAAATTCTGGCGTTCATGACCTTTTCAAGGTTTGCAAGCTTTTTCTTTTCCCCTTTTAGTTCTATGTATATATATCTTGTCTTGTTAGCAAGGTAGACAAGTATTTTTGTTCTAACAAAACTTTGACTCATAGGCTATGTCCAAGTTCATCGCTGCGTCCAGGCAAGCAACTGATTTGGATAAGACGAGGATCTTACTGGAGAGGAGGATTCAGGAGGTGAAAGAAGAATCTAAGAAGTGGGCAAAGGCAGCTTCCAAGGCTAAGGAGAAAGCAAAGGAGCTACTAAATTTGATTGAGGAGTTGAAAATTGATATATTGGAAAAAGATACTCGTCTTGATCATTTACAGAAAAAGAACAACGAGCTGAGTACTCTTCTTTCCAAGGCAAAAGAAGATGCAGTGACTGAATTCAAGGCGTCCAAGCAATATACTGATCTTCTGGATGCCAATTATGCAGCAGGTTTTGAGGATTTTAGAATGGATGCTAAGGAAAATTTCCCTGAAGTGGACTTTAGCTCCATTAAGCTTAACCTAAATGTTGCTACTAGTTCTCTCCTCCAAACCAGCTCCGAGGACGTTAATGTTGAGGACGACGCTTCTACTCAACCACGCCAGGACGACCAAAACATCAACGCCCCTCCTGCTTGAAGACGAGCTTTTAATACTTTGATCTATATTTTCTTTTTTATTTAGTTCCTGTTTTGGACTATTTAGTGTAACGCAAGTACATTAAGCTCGTCTATGGTTTTAGGACGAGCTATTGAACAGTTGTTTTCATCAGGGTGTTTGGACGTTGGTTGTCCGGCCTTAAACAATTACTTAATTTTGTTTTTTATTATTGTATGGACGAGTTCTTTTTGATGTTATATTGTTTCAAATTTTTACTCGTCCATAGAAGTAATTCCTTCTTGTTTAAGTATATACGTATAAATTTTTTATCATACTTTGAATTTCATAAGTATAATTCGTCTTTGTGAAATGGTGATTATCATCATTACTCGTCCTTAAACTTAGCTGGTTTTCACCTTTAATGAAGATAAGACACAACTTTTCATTCGTCCATAAATTGGATTATTTTAGTAAGCGTTTTAATCAATAAGTTAAACACTTGCTTATGCATTTCCTCGTCCATGGGTTGGACATGGGGTTAGACATGCATTTCGCTTTACCTCATCCATTATACAGACGAACATCCTTTGAACTTAATGTGTTTTGCTCAGGGAAGTTAAGGTTTTACCTCGTCCTTTACTTGGACGAGGATGCCTTGCTCGGCTTTGCTTTGCCCTTAGGAAAGCTTATTGACGTTACATCTCCGTGTCCAGAGAATTTTCTCGTCTTGGGCTTTTCAGCCTTCTTATGGGTTGATTTGAACAAAAGTAGTATGAAAGTCACGAATTCACACAACATTATGTACATAGCATAAATATTGTTTCACAGACGAGACACATGCTCATGAGCCTGTGCCTTCTAAGGAGTTAAATAAATACAGGCAAATCCATAACTTCGTCCATAACCGTATCATAAAAACAATAAAATAATACTATAAAATAATACTAAAGATACGTAGATAAACAAGCTCCTTATATAGATAAACAGACTCGTCCAGGATAACGCTCATCCAAGTCATCACTCTATTGGTAATACCTCCTCAGGTGTTTAACGTTCCAAGGATGCTCCAATTTCCTCCCGTCTAGGGCCTCCAAATAGTAGGATCCTTGTCTTTTACAGTTGATAACTCTGTAGGGTCCTTCCCAATTGGGTCCTAATTTCCCATGAGCTGGGTTCTTGGTCGCCAAAGAAACTTTTCTCAAGACGAGGTCTCCTATGTTGAATCGCCTCGGCTTCACCATCGCATCATGTTGCCTAGTCATGAGGTTCTTGTACCTTGTCGTCCGTTGTTCTGCATCCATCCTTACCTCTTCTATCAGATCGAGGTTCAAATGGAGTTGCTCCTCGTTATCCTTGTCTTGATACACCGTCACCTTGTGGTTTGCCATGTGCACTTCTGCAGGTATAACTGCTTCACTTCCATAGGCTAGCTTGAAAGGAGTTTCCCCTGTAGGGGTTCTCACCATCGTCCTATATGCCCATAAAACACCTGGTAGCTCATCCGGCCATACTCCCTTTACCCCTCAAGCCGAGTCTTGATGATTTTCAACAAGGATCGGTTTGCAACTTCAACTTGACCGTTTGCTTGGGGGTGGGCGGGTGAGAAATAATGATTTTGAATTCCAAAGTGTTCACAGAAGTCCTTAAAAAGTGCATTGTCAAATTGTCGTCCATTGTCGGACACTAATACTCTGGGCACCCCAAACCTGCACACGATGTTCTTCCAGACGAAGTTCTTTACATTCTGTTGCGTGATACTCGTTAATGGTTCTGCTTCCACCCATTTGGTGAAATAGTCTATCCCTACCACCAAGAATTTCATTTGTCTGGTTCCAAGTGGGAAAGGACCCAAGATATCTAGGCCCCATTGAACAAATGGCCACGGGGCCATCATAGGGGTGAGATACTCTGACAGCTGTTTAGGGATATTACTAAATCGTTGACATTGATCACAAACCCTGACGTAAGCCTTGGCGTCTGCTTGGATGGTTGGCCAGTAGTACCCTGCATGGACGACCTTGTGGATGAGGGTCCTGGCTCTTGAATGGTTTCCACAGGCTCCTTCATGAATCTCCCTTAACATATAGTTTGCCTCGTCCGGAGCCAGACACCTGAGATAAGGTTGCGAAAAACCTCTTTTGTATAGTACCTTGTCCATGAGGACGTACCTGGCCAATCTGACTCTGAGCTTTCTAGCCTCGTCTTTTCCTCCTAGAAGCTTTCCGTCCTTCAAGTATGATACTATTAGAGTCATCCAATTTTCTTTGCCTTTTATTTGCTGTACTTCTGGAAAGTTTATGTTGGGCAGGTATTGAATTTCATCAAACTCGTCCATTGCTTTGCTCGCTGAGGCTTCCTTCGCAAAAGTATCTGCTTCCATGTTTTCTTCTCTTGGGATTTGAACGAAATCAGCTTCCTTAAACTTCTTCACAAGGCGTACCACCTTATTAAGGTATTTCTTCATCTGTTCTTCCTTGGCGTCACACGTCCCATTTACTTGGCCCATGACTAGCTGAGAGTCTCCCAGGACGAGTATCGATTCTGCTTCCACAGACCTAGCCAACTTCAGCCCTTTTAGAAGGGCTTCATACTCAACTTCATTGTTGGTTGTTTGATACTGCAGACGAACCTTGTGCTTCAATTTATCTCCCTCCGGGGATTGTAAAACAACTCCTATTCCTCCTGCATGTTGTGTAGATGAGCCATCCACGTAGACGACCCATTTCCTACTGTCTTCTATCCCTTCTGAGTCATCATAGCTTGGTGTGAACTCCGCAATGAAATCTGTCAGGGCTTGAGCCTTTATTGCATTCCTTGGTTGGTACTTGACATCAAACTCACTGAGTTTAATAGCCTATTGGATCAGTCGTCCTGCGGCTTCCAACTTGTTCATGGCTTTCCTGAGCGGATAGTCCGTCATGACATTGATTACATGAGCTTGGAAGTAGTGCCTTAGCTTCCTGGAAGCCGTTATCAATGCAAAAGCTAGCTTCTCTATGAGGGGGTATCGTCCTTCTGCTCCCCTTAGTGCTCTGCTTGTATAGTACACAGGCTTCTGCACTCTTCCTTCCTCCCTTATCAATGTTGAACTAACGGCATGTGGGGTAACTGCTAAGTACAAATACAACTCTTCTCCTAGCACGGATGGACTTAGTAAAGGAGCCGTAGCGAGGTAGATTTTCAAGTCCCGGAAGGCTTTTTGACATTCGTCCGTCCACTCAAATGCCTTTTTAAGTACCTTAAAAAATGGCAAACATTTATCAGTAGCTTTAGAGACAAACTTGTTGAGGGCAGCAACTCGTCCGGTAAGAGATTGGACTTCTTTGATATTTTGTGGAGGTTCCATGTTCAGTATCGCTTGGATCTTGTCTGGATTTACTTCAATCCCCCTATGTGAAACCATAAAGCCCAGGAATTTCCCTGATGATATTCCAAAAGCACACTTGTTGGGATTTAACCTCATATTGTACTGCCTAAGTGTGTCAAATGTTTCCTGCAAGTCGTCCAGATGCTTTTTCTCGTCCTGACTCTTCACTAGCATGTCATTTACGTAGACTTCTACATTTCGCCCAATCTGTGGATGAAACATGTGGTTAACCAACCTCTGATATGTTGCCCCTGCGTTCTTCAAACCGAAAGGAATCACCTTATAACAGAACAAGCCTTGACTGGTGACAAAGGATGTTTTCTCTTGGTCTGCCTCGTCCATCCTTATCTGATTGTATCCAGAGAAAGCGTCCATAAAGCTAAGCAACTTGTGACCTGCAGTGGAATCTACCAATTGGTCGATGCGAGGCAACGGGTAACTGTCCTTGGGGCAGGCCTTGTTTAGGTCGGTGAAGTCCAAACACATTCTCCACTTACTGTTTGCCTTCTTGACCATTACCATGTTGGCCAACCAGTTTGGATAATAAACCTCTCGAATAAACTTCGCTACGGTTAACTTCTGTACCTCTTCTTTAATAGCATTGTCTCTCTCAGGAGCAAACACCCTTTTCTTTTGTTGCACTGGCTTGGAGGAAGGATATACGTTTAGACAGTGGGTAATGACACTAGGATCTATACCCGGCATATCCTAGTGACTCCAAGCAAATACATCAATTATTTTCCTCAAAAACTGGTCGAGGTCCTTCTTAATCTTTTCTTCTAGATCTGCCCCAATCCTGGTACACCTCTCAGGGTTGTTCTCATCTAAGGAAATATCTTCTAACATTTCGGTGGGTTCTACCACAACTCTCTTTTCTTCAATATTCATGGTCTAAACTTGCTCGTCCATGGCCAACATGGCCAGGTAACATTCTCTTGTTGCTAGTTGGTCTCCTTGTACTTGTCCTACTCCATAATCTGTTGGAAACTTGACCGATAGGTGGTAGGTAGATGTAACAGCCTTCCAACTGTTTAAAGTTGGCCTTCCAATTATGGCTTTATAGGAGGATGAACAGTCTACCACAAGAAAATTCACGTCTTTGGTGATTTGCTGTGGATATGCCCCCACTACCACTGGTAATGTAATAGTACTCACAGGCTGCACCTTCATTCCACCGAATCTTACCAGGGGGGAATCCACTAGACGAAGCCGGTCTCGTCCTAGCCTCATCTGCTGAAAAGTTGGAAAATACAAAATGTCCGCCGAGCTTCCGTTATTCATCAGCACCCTTCTAGTCGTGTAGTCAGCAATAAGCAAGGTAATGATGATAGCATCGTCGTGAGGATGGTGAATTCTTTCAGCGTCCTCCTTCGTGAATGTGATTGCTTGCTCGTCCATGGTCCTTGCTCTGGGTGCCCGTCCAGAGATTTGGACTCTCTGCACTACCTTCAGGTATGCCTTCTTAGACTTGGACGACTGGCCTGTTGAACTTCCCCCTATGATAACTCTGATTTCTCCGAGCGGTGGTCGTGACGACTCTTCTACTTTACCCTTCAATTTCTTGTCCTTGTGGTCTCGTCCAAGGAAACTCCTTAACTTTCCCTACCTTATAAGGTTCTCAATCTGTTGCTTTAGATCAAAACACTCGTCCGTATCATGCCCATGGTCTTTATGGAGGCGACAATACTTATTTCTATTGCGCTTATTGGGGTCTCCCTTCATTTTCTCCGGCCATTTCAAGGAAGGATCGTCCTTGATTTGAATAAGGACTTGCTCGAGCGGCATGTTCAGTGGTGTGTATTGTTGACTCCGTGCTGGTGGACCAGCCTTTTTGCCATCTTGGTCTTTTTTATCTTTCGTCCGTCCCTTTTTTGGACGAAGGCCCTGCTCGGAGTGGCGCATGGGGTTCACTTCCATTCTCCCAGCTCTCTTCCTCTTCTTAGCTATAATCGCGTCTTCCGCATTCATAAAGTTCTGGGCTGAATGGATGAGTTCAGCCATGGACTGAGACTCCTTCTCATAAAGCTTGTGGATGAACAAATCAGAATTTACCCCATTGTGAAAGGCCGCCAAGAGTAGCTTGTCATCCACTTCATCTACCGTCAGGGCTTCCCTATTGAAACGAGTGATAAAGGACCGCAGACTTTCATTCTCCCCCTGTTCTATGGTTAACAGGCTGGACGAGGAACGCTTGTGTCTCTGTCCCCCAATGAAGTTATTAACAAACAACTTGCTTAACTCTTCGAAAGAACTTACTGAATTCGGGGGTATTTTGTTAAACCACACTCACGCAGGCCCTTTGAGGGTGGTTGGAAAAGCTCTGCACATTATCTCATCTGGAACCCCTTGAAGGTGCATCGTAGTCTTGAAAGTTGCGATATGGTCAAAAAGGTCACGCGTTCCATCATACGAATCCAAAGAAGGCATCTTGAACTTTGGAGGAAGAGGGTGACCGTTGATGAAAGCCGTGAAAGGGGAGTCAGTCCTATGAACTAAGTCCTCCACCGGATTTGCCCTTTTCATATTTTCCCTCATCTCATCCATGACCTTCCTCATTTGGTCCATTTCCCTTTCTAAGTGCGGTACCCTTCGCGAAGTGGTACCCCTGGATTGGCTTTTGGGCTCCATATTCCCCATGCCTTCTTGGCTTTGGGCCTGCCCTTCAATGTATTCTTCATCCCGTTGTCTTCTTAAATTAATCTCCCTGGTCAACTTCTGGTTCTGACGGGTTAACTCCGCCATGGCGGCCGCCATGGACTGCATATGTTGAACAGAGGATGGTTGCATGACTGGTGCTGATTGACGGTCGCGATGGGGATTACTTGAAGCATCCCTACTCTCTTGATGGCCTGGGCTGGTAGCCCTTGATCTAGTCTGAACCATTCAACCTTTTTGTCGTAGGACAAATCGCAAAACAACGTGTTGTCCCCACAGACGGCGCCAACTGATAATACTCGAAAAATTAATAAGTTGGATGGCACGGATTTTGGTGAACTTGAGGGCCTGAAAGAGATAAACAAAAGATCAGAGGAGACTGGGGTTGGCCGATCACAAACCCTCCGATGGTGAAGTTAGTTTTCTTATTCCGAAATAGGGAAAATCCAAACTTCTGAAAATTGTGTTTGGAGAAAATCTTACCCTTCTTTTTTTGTCAAAGATTTGTATTTATAGGTTCATAAAGAACAATTATTTATTTAATAACTGTTCCGACCTTTAAGGACTCCGGTAAGTCCGGAGTATACTCATAACTGCCATGGAGGTTATAATTTCTGATCCCATTTTCTGTAATCGTTGTTGAGCTCATCATAAGTAATGAAGGACGAGAAGTCATCCAAAAGGTGTAGAGTTACTGTATCAAGCCCATCTAAAACCTGTTATAGCTGAGTGTGTGTCAAGGACGAGTAAAGATGTGGACGAGCATCTCAAGGACGAGTAAAGATGTAGCTCGTTTTCTGTTATCCCTTCCATGGACGACCCCTATGGACGAGAATGGAGTTAGCTCAATTCCAAACACCAGCAATAATAATAATAATAATAATAATAATAATAATAATAATAATAATAATAATAATAATACTAATAATAATAGTAATAATAATAATAATAATAATAATAAAAAGTTGGGTTTAGAAGCCGTGGTTGTGCTAAGTGGCTTCACCAAAATGCAGAAATTTTTTTAGATTTTTAAGAAAATAGATAAATTTTTTTTTTCTTATCTTCTTCTCCTATAATTTCTAAATTGATAAAAATCATAATTTAATTACAATCCAAATTCTTCATCTTATCCTTTTTTTATTAATTTATTTTTTACTATTTTTTTACTTAAATTATATTACTACACGGTCAAGAAAAATAGCAACGTTATTTCTTCATCTTATCCTTTTATTATTAATTTATTTTTTTACTATTGTTTTACTTAAATTATATTACTACACAATCAAGAAAAACAACAACGTTATTTCACTTATTTGTTCATATTTTTTAGAATAAAAAAAATAGATATAATAGTTTTTTTTCTATCTTCTTCTCCTATAATTTATTAAGTTTAACTTATTATTTTTTTCCCTTAATTGTTAATATCAACTTCCCTTTCTTTTTTATCTTTCCTCTTCACTTTATGAATTATCTAGAAATCAAATTTTGCAGTAATTTAGGTTCTTATCTTCAGTAATCGGTTTCGCATTTTTTTTTTGTGTGTATAAATTATCAATAATTTTTTTTTTTTTTTTCATATTTATCTTCAAGTATATCTACAACTTGAGATTAGATCATAGGGAATAAAATCAATTAAAAAAAAATTTAAATTATAAATATTTTTGCTTGGCCTCCCCCAAACTCCTCATTCGGACCATGCTCTCTTTGTCATAGGTTATATTTTTTGTATTCTTAGTTTTTTCTGTGTATATGTTTAGTTGGATGGTTTTGTTCTATAATGGGTTTTATTGATTTGTAAGTTTCAAGGTGTATTTGTAGCATGAGCATCCTAATCCAATGGAAGCTATAGTGGAAGCCGTGGGATCAGTGGCTTCTTTCCATGGTTGTCATAATCCCGATCTGGATCATACGATCCTACGATCCCACTTGCCCAAAACTATTTGGATCTTTCAAGGATCTTTGTGATTGTTCAGGATCGGTAGGATCATACGATAATGACAATCCTAAACGACCTTGGTTTTTTGTATATCATATAAATTTTAATGTGTGACTTCAATTAAGAACTAAATAAATAAATAAAATAAATCATAGATCCATCTAGATGTTATTGCAAGTCCAACTTTAAAGAAATAAAAGAGAATGATATAGTAGGAATCATTCTTCATCTAGAATTTTGAAGATGAATGTGTGAGACAGAGGATTTAACAAATGACTTTACTTATATTTTTAAGTAAAAAATCCTTAATAATTACAAAAGGAATCAAAACAGATTAAGCTCTCACAATTTTCCACATCAGCACAATATTTAAATAAAATTATTTTTGTTTAGTCCAAACTTAATAAGGAGTGAAAATCTATCTCTCTAACAAGTCCAACTTAAACTCAAACTCATCATTTTCATTAAAAAAAAAAAAAAAAAAACTTAATAAGGAGTGAAACTCTATCTCTCTAACAAGTCCAACTTAAACTCAAACTCATCATTTTCATTTTTTTAAAGTCCAACTCAAACTCAAACGTTGATAATTTATATAAAAACAAAAATTCTAATAGGACTCAAAAAAAGAAAAAAGAAAAAAGAAAAAGAAGAGACTCGCGTTGAAAAAAAAAAAAAAAAGACTCACGTTAGGAATAAAATTTCAATGAATTTTATGTCGAATTTGTTTATATTGTTACTGTTAGGATTAATGCTCTTAAATCCTATTGTATGATACTATGTATGATATTATATATAACATTATGTATGACATGATGTATGACTTAATATTGTTAAAGATAAAGTTGTTTTATTATTATCTAAAATAATGGTAATATGAATATTCGGACATTATCATTTAGTCCATGAGATGCATAGTATGTGATTTAGTCACAGAAGATATAAGTCACAAGTTCTTTGTAAACTTAGAATTTTAGTTCGTAGTCGGTGATGAAATTGGGCATTTTATTTGCGAAAACTATAACATATCAACTAAGATGATTTGTCTTGATCATGGAAGTGGAGACTTCTAGTTGATATGTTTTAAGAGTTAAGACATATTGAACTGGACCGCTGTGAGATTTATTATTCTCCTAATGACTGTCAAATGAATAATAAATCTCACGACTTCTATTTACATGAGCTCTTAATCCTGAGAGAATAATGGACCTGATCATGAAGTGTAAGTTGTTTTGATATATTAGCAGTGAGATCTAAAGATACAGTCAAAACCTCAGTATGTTGGGCAGCCACATTTAGTGTTGATGGAACATATATTCTCAAGATGGAATTCATAGTCTTTTAACGGCGATATAAAATATTCCCTTGAAATAAGTTTAATGGGTACAGTTATTCAGAGTGTTAGGCCTAACCACTTTAGTAAGAAATTACTAAAGTATATATATTTATGGAATTGGATTTCATAAATATATAATGAATAACATAAATGGTTAAACTGGGTACTCAAGGATTAAGATGTAGTAATCTACAAAGTGGCAGTTTACATTAATGAGTTTATATTACTACGAATATTTTATGAAGGGGTTGCATGTACAATAAAGTCTTGGGATATAATTTATTAATAAGGCTTAGAGTGCAATTATATTTATATAGTGGTATTAAATATAATTAATGGTAACTTTGGACTTGTCAAGAGTTGACAAAAAAGCCCAAGGCCATTGGAGCTAGTGTCTTATTTGTTCATTTTGTGTCCCACTCCAAGCCACATACTAAAGCCCAATTGGAAAGGCCTAATAGCTAGCCTAATTAGATAATCAGTTATTAAGAGAGAAACATATATAATTATATATATATATATATATATATGAAATAGTTTGTATGTGAGTGTTGGACACTCTCTAATTCTCCCTTAAACAACATTCATAAAAACTGATTGAGAGACTACACATCTTGGGCACAAGTGGAATTGGAGTGAAAATTAAAAGTGTTCTCAAGAACTTCTGATTTTTGGTTTTGAATTTCACCGCACTAAGGTACACTATCTTTATTCTATATTTTGAAACTTACATAGTATATTTTATCAATTGCGAATGAAGTAGATTCATTAATTTTCCGCTGCGTATGTTTTGTATGCGATACAAACATGTATTTTTCCATCAAATGGTATCAGAGCGGTCTTCAATTTCGAATCTGTATAACATGTTTTGTGTGTTTTAGAATTAGAGATAATAGTTTCATGATGTTAGAAGATTATATATATTTAATTTTCTGCATGGTTGATGAAACTATGATTTGATGAAAACTGATATTGATGTTATGATGTTGTTTAAATTTGAATTTAATTATTTTAAATTGAACTTTAAGGCTATAGCATCAATGGATCAAAAGAGTGCTCAAAGAAATAATTTGGGAGCCATTAGTTGTAAATACTTTTTTTTTTTTTTTTATACAAGATAGAATTCTACTCTAGCCTAATCTAAGTGTATATGTGTGTGAATCTCCCTCCTGGAGACTTGAATCCCGACCCTTGCCCCCCACACCCCACAAGCACTTATACTTGTCGAGTGACCATTGCATCAAGGGTGTGCGGTGGTATTAGTTGTAAATACTAATACTTCTTTATAGATGCCAAGAATCTCGTAACTCAATAGCATTATTTAATTTTGTCTAGAATATGGGTTCAAATCCCCTCACCCCATTACTTGTAACAAAAACACTTTATACATACCTCTTTATATATAAAATTTCAACTCTGAGCTTGAGGGCCACTGCCCCTATTGCTCCCTTAATGGCTCCACCATTGTCATTGGTATTTAAGGGATTATTTTCAATTATATTTGTACAGTAGTCAATAACCCATGCAATGTATGAAAAAATTTAACTTAATATAATTTTTTGTTCAAATATGCAATTTGATCATTATGGTAGTTATTAATAGGCATTTGTTATGTTGTGTTTGTATATGAAACTAAATATTCTACCATTTCAAGAAAATATGATGCGCTAATATTCTAATAAAGGTTTTAAATATCAAATAGAATTTATCAATTTATAACTTCAGCTAAAAAAAACATATGTTGACATTGCACTGGAAAGTTTAACATAATATGATTTTTTTTTTTCTCTTTTTATTCTTATTATTATTTTTAATTGAAATATGAAATTTGATAAATATGGTAGTTAATAATAGCCAATTATATATAATTTAATTTTTTTATGTGATTATATATTCTGTTCGTATATGGAACTATTCTACTATTTAAATAAAAATAAGATGTATCAATATTATGATGAAGGGTTTAAATATTGAATATAATTTAGATTCGATGGAAAATATATATATATATATATATATGAAAATAATGATGTATAAAATTGTGATGTTTTATAAGTTTGTGTGTCACAATATTATGAGGTTAATCAAAAGTCAAATTACTTCAATTTTTTATTATTATTTATTTTACTAGTTTCTACCGGAAGAGAAAAAATAGATACTTAAAATGAGGGGTTCAATCATTTAAGCATAATAACCTTTTTATTTTTTTAAAAATATTTTTTAAGAGATCTTCATGCTTCATTCTCGATCCTACCCAAATAAAAGCATCCCCATCCGAAAATTGTATCCTATCCTATTTTACCATCCCAAA
Source organism: Notholithocarpus densiflorus (assembly GCA_030021035.2). Taxonomy (NCBI): domain Eukaryota; kingdom Viridiplantae; phylum Streptophyta; class Magnoliopsida; order Fagales; family Fagaceae; genus Notholithocarpus; species Notholithocarpus densiflorus. Next base: position 226,044 of record JARYZH020000395.1, read on the forward strand.
AAATTACTTTATCTATTAATGGAAGCTAATTTTTGAAACTAACCCACTTTTTTAATCAAACTTATCATTAACTTAATTATAAACTTCAATGAAAAAATTGCCACGGTTTTGGTTAATAAACGGTAGCATCTAACAGAAAGATAACGGATGATGGAATTGACAAAATTTGAAACTTAGAAGACTGAAATATGACGGAATTGATAAAATTTTAAACTTAGGGGACTGAAATGACAAAACTGAAATTTAGAAGACTGAAATGACAAAAGGTGAAACTTAGATGGTCAGTTTTGCATTTTAGCCTAATTTTTAATTTAATTTAAATTCATATTCAAAATAAAGAAAAATATTTCATAAATATTTTCGAAATAGAATAATAAAATAGTTAATATAAATAAAGCAAAAAAAAAAAAAATCAATTGAATTATATAATGGAAGCTAATTTTTGAAACTAATCCACTTTTTTAATCAAACTTATCATTAACTTAATTATAAACTTCAATGAAAAAATTGCCACGCTACAACACCTTTTTAGTATACTCAGGATTTAATTTTAATAATTTATTACAAAAAAATGTAGTGACTATTTAGTACTCCTATGTTTGAGCAATTTGCATATTATAAATGAAATATTGGATGGGTTTTTTAGAATTGACAAAAATTAAGAAAAGAACTTTTTTTTTTTTTTTTTTTATAACACAAGATATAATTTCTACTCTAGTTTAATCTAAGTGTATATGTGTGTGAAGCTCCCTCCTGGAGACTTGAACCCCGGCCCTTGCCCCCCACACCCCATAAGCACTTATACTTGTGAAGTGACCATCGCACCAAGGATATGCGGTGGTAAGAAAAGAACATTGATAACATTAACCTTAGACATGAACATTTAATTATAGTCGTTCTTTTTTTTTTCTTTTTTTTTTTTTGAGGGGGAATTATAGTCATTCTTAAATATGCTAGTATGCATGTAAGGGCATTACAAATTAATTTTCCTTAAATTTTTTTTTAAATAATTCAATATTTGAGAAAAAGAATTTAAATTCTGAATGTTTTTATTGAAAACATCAAGAAGTGTCAATTGAAATACAATGTTCTTGACAATAAAATATTTTTAGCATGGCTAGATTTGAATTTGAATATGGGTCAATACAATTATATAACACCACAAAAATTTACTAAATATATAGATTTATGGTTTTTGTCTTAGCACAATGAGAAAGTTTAGGGACAACAAATTCTCACGACATTTTCACAACAAGTTTGTTTTGAATTGCGAATTCAAATATTATTTTTTCTTATTCTTTTATTTTGGTTTATGGCAAACTATCTCCTCAACTTGTTAACTTGTCAGTGAAAATGTGATAAGATTTTTGTTAAGAAAGTAAAAGAATTCGATCACAAATGTGTAAAAGCTTAGCAAAAGAATGAAAGATATAAAAGTTGAGAAGAAAAAGATTTGTCTAGCCAAATCTACCACCTACCAGCCATTGCTCTTATCCCTAACACTCCAACAGGAATAATGAACTGAAAAAGCTTTTGGGCTGACGTGTGTTCGAGTATTAGCCCATCAGAAAGTGGGTCACATCTTGTTTTTTCTTTTTTTTAGAAACAAGTGGGTCACATCTTAAATCCATGATACGAATTATCCCTTCCATTTTCTTTGACTAATATTGATAATATATATATATATTCCCCTTTATTAAGCTATTTCCTTCGGTTGAAACTTGAAAGTAACCTATAATTGCAAATAGAATTTTCAATTTATTGGGCCAGAGTGGTAACATAGGTGATACTAAACATTTGGTTGTCATGAACCAGCCCAAAACTTGTGATGGTTGTTTTTGATAAATTGATAGGTGGGGTTGGGAATATTTGAATCCTGGACATTTTCTTTAAAAAGAACTAGAATGTGACAATTGAGTTATAAGACTCTTAATATTGTGACAGTTCTTTGTTAGATTGCAAAATACAATATATTATGTAATTTAAAGTGAATGTATCTTTTTTTTCTTCTTCTCTTTTTTACTCCTTTTATCGTATGGTGGTCTATAAATATATAAAATTATTATTATAGTTCACTTTAAATGACAATTAATTTTATATAATTTCAAAAACACTACTTCGATTAAAATGTTCATTAAAAGTTTCTAGAACTTAATATGCTTTTCTAAAAAAAAGTTCATTATTCATTTCAAAATTTTATAATTACTACAATTTTTTTTTTTACCATTAAAAATTTGGTCTTAACAGTCAACAAAAGTATTATTGGTCAGATAATATGCTTTTATCATGTAAGTCCAATAATACTTTATATGGGACAATCACTGACATCACTTTTATTATACATCAATCATAATATATCACCTCAAAGGTTGTGAAAAAAACTCATGGTACTCTGCTTAAGCTTGAAGAGTTTCTCCTTTAAAAGTTGATTAGGCACCCCCAAACTAGACGTGTTTTTTGTTGGTGCACTGTAGATCATGCAACAATGAGGCCCCCCTTAGCCCACACGAGCAATGACTCAATGATTACATAAATAGTGAAAGCTATGAGCTTATGACCATGGATATTATGATCAAACTGAAGATGGTGAACAAATTGTATCATTTTTTTTCAAAGGTAAAAGGTTAACAGATTCAAATGATGAATGTCTCGAGTTTAATGCATTAACTAGTAGTAGAATTTGATATGAATATGTTTTATTGGATAATTATTGAATTAATATATTAGATTATATATATATATTTATATATATTGTGGGGTAACAACTAACAAATTAAATATATTTTGTAGTTGGGTATTATATATAGTGAGATATGTATGAAAATACAATGCAATAATTTTTTTATAAAAAAAAAATTTACAATGTGAGAACTATTAGACCAAGTTCTAAATCTGTATACTTTGTTTATTACTATATAGATGTATGCGATTCAACGCTTATATGTAATCAGACCAAGACATCAATAAGTTTTTTGTGTAAGCAAGGATTGAACCCCAGATCTCTTATACAACTATAAGAGATTTTACCAGTTGAGCTAACTGAAACCCATGAAAACAATTAGGATAAATTGCAAATTACACCCCTAAAGTTTGGGAGTGATTGAATTTTACACTTAGAAGTTTCAGAATTTGGATTTTACCCCCTAAAGTTTGGGGTGTTTGGATTTTACACCCTGACGTTTCAGAACTTGGATTTTACCTCCTAAAGTTTAGGATTGTTTGAATTTTACACCCCAAAATTCTGAAACTTTAGGGTGTAAAATTCAAATACCTCAAAACTTTTGGAAGTAAAATCCAAACTCTTTTAAAACATAGGGGGTAAAATCCAAATTCTAAAATGTTGAGGTGTAAAATCCAAACATCACCAAACTTCAGGAGGTAAAATCCAAATTATGAAACTTCAAGGTGTAAAATTCAATCACCTCCAAACTTTAGGGGTATAATTTGCAATTTATCCAAACAATTAAATTTTGGTAAACACAATTAAATTTGATAAAAGAGTACCGGCAATAATGTTTAAGACAACATCATATATTGTAATCCTCGTCTACTTTGATAAAAGAATGGTAGTCCTACCAGAGAGAGAAAAAGTCAAAAACTCTTATAATCTTGAATATTGTTCAACCTGGATTTAAAGGGTAATTTGCAATTTTTAAAAAATAATTGATTAGAGTAGATAAATAATCAAAGAGAATAAAAAAAGAAATTTAAAATACAAAATTTAATCGCATCAACCAAAAGTAGAGTTCTAAAGAATACAAAAATTTATCAATCTAAAGCACAGATGCAAGAAAATAAAAAAAATCAACCAAAAAATTGAGAGAGAGAGAGAGAGAGAGAGAGAGAGAGAGAGAAATAACTTTTTTTTTTTTTTTTGGTGAAGGAAAACTATATAAAGAATGGAAGAGAGAATGACAAATTTATAGTAAAATTGTGTGAATAAGAAAAGACAAAATAAGAGAAGACAAAGGGAAAGATGAAGAGTGATATCAAAGTAGAAGGTAGTGGGGGGAATGAAAAGGTAAGGTGGGGAGAAAGTGTAAATATTAAAAAAAAAAAGTAACTGTTAAAAAAATTATAGAAAAATTAAAAAGAAATAGGATAATGATGTAGACACTAATGACGTGGACATTGATGTGGTTCAACAAGAACGTAGCAATTCCTCAAAGAGCTTGATTTTATTTTACACTTTTTTTCTTTTATTAATTTTTTCAGACTATTTTCTGTTTGGTACCCTTGAAAAAATTATGTAATAAATAGTGAACTTGAAGTATAAATAGAAGTACTGAAGCAGGCAGGGCTTGGTATGGTAGCCATTCCTGGCTTGTGGCTCTTAACTAAGCCATTAAAGGTGTTTCCGAAACTATATTAATGGGAGTGTGAATTTCTCCGAATATGAGTTTGAAATTTGAAGTAACGAAATAAAACTTGGAGCTCCTGCCATTGTTTCCTACGATTTTTTACTTTTTATTTTCTAAAGCACTATAGAAACTTATAGTTTTCTGTTGTCTGAGTAATGATAACAGTCAGACTCTGAAAGATTATCCTGATACGATTCTTTCAAGAATTCAAATGATAAAGTGCGTACATGGCAAAATTCCTGAGAGAATATGCGGTGAGGAAAATAATTGTTTCACACTCATACATGTACACTACTTCACAGTTCACACAATTTTCACACAAAATGTCTACAATTTTTTTAAAATGTGCACACTTGACACATTCTGTAAAAGAGTATATAATCAAGGTTCGTTCATATTTAGTACTTATTGATACGTTTGTGTGGCGTATATAAAAGTACCTATAATCTTATAAACTACACAACATAAACTTCCAATGAAGCGTTGGTAATTTATATCTTACACACACGCGGTGGGCAAAATCCAACCATTCATCGACCTTTAGTTAGTTGCATTATTCTATAGAGAAAATCTATTGACACAATTTGTCTTACAAATTTTATGACAATTCTAGAGTGGTTACTAGTGAGTGATAAAGAAAAAAAATTAGGGTAATTAAACAACTCTATTACATACATAAATAACTAAAGTCTATCTGAAAAAGAAAAATCAACAAAGTCATTGTTACTTTAACATACAATACATTAATGCTAGCCAGTCCAACGTACATCTAAATAAGAAAGAAAAACGGAGCACACTACATTACACACCCAACAGGGAAAAAAAAGTTGAAAAGAGTACATATGAATAGCCTTGGAAGACATCTATCCAGCTAATTAAATCAATCCCCTCTGCAGTTTCCTCATTCCGAAGGTCTTCATTAACAAATCGTGATTCCTTGCACTCACAACCTGCCCTATAGTCACTCCAACAACTATTCCAAATCCATACCCAATCAAAACAATTTTCCAACCAAATTGAAATGGAGACCCCAAATCTTGACTCTCTTCAGGAGTTGAAGGTGAAGGTAGTGAAACCTCAGAGTTCTTACATTTCTTTGTCAATGGGCTACCACACAATCCTGGATTTCCTTCAAATGAATTGCTTGGAAAAGTGTTAAATTGTTTTCCTTGTGGTATAGGTCCCACAAGATGATTATTAGAAACATTGAAGGATTCTAGGAAAGTAAGTTGTGTTAACTGTTGTGGGATTTCCCCATAAAGCTTATTTTGAGAAAGGTCTAGTGATTCCAAATTTACAAGATTTTTTAAGCCTTGTGGGATTTGACCAGTGAGAATGTTATTGGAAAAATTGAGCAAACGAAGGCCTCTTAAATTTAAATTTCCAATGGATTTTGGAATATCTCCGTCAAATCTATTACTTGAGAAATCAAGAGCTATGAACAATTCTTGAACCTTCATGTAAATCGTGACCACTCCTTTGTTTGTCATTATAATTGCATAACTATACTCCGTATCCCATTCGTAATCTTGCAAACTATTTTGTAAATCGAAGGATGAATTTACTTGAATATATGTTAAATGGTTTGCACTATCAAATTTGGAAGAATTGGAATATTGAAAGAATTTTATTGGCAAACTTCCAGAAAAACTATTGTACGAGAGGTCAAAGATTTGCAAGCTAGGAAACTTATATTTTGTTTTATGAGTCCTTATTGGGCCATAGAATTTGTTGGACCGCAAAATGAGAATCTTTAAACTCTGAAGGTTTCCTAACCATGAGGGAAAAGTATCATTGAATTGGTTATTACTGAAATCGAGGGCCCTCAACATTATACACTTGGCCAAAGATCTTGGTAACCTCCCTTGAAACTTGTTTTGGCTGAAGTTAATCATCATTAATTTGCTTCCATTTGACCACGTTTGTGGGATGCTTCCTTCGAATGTGTTCCTCCGTAAATCCAATATGAGCAGAGAGCCACTTAAGTTGTGCAAGCATTGAGGAAGTGAACCACTTAAGTTGTTAAATGACAAATCAAGGACTTGAAGAGAACCCATGTTACAAATCAACTCTGGAATTTTTCCAATGAATGAATTGTTTGATACACGATATTGCAAGGTGGAGAAGGATGGAATTGGAAGTGACCCTTGGAGCTTGTTAGACGTGAGGTCTAAAATGGCTAGACGGGTCCAAGGAAGAAGAATTGGATGTTGACTGAGGCTTGTAAGAAAGTTGTAAGAAAGGTCGATAACCTCTAAATTTTCTTTACTCATATTCCAAAACCATTCTGGTACTTGACCATGAATGTTGTTGGTGCCTAGGTCTAGCCATTTTAGTTCATCTTGGTTTGCTAGGAAGTTTGGAAACTTGCTCAAGTTGCACCTACCGAAACCTAAATTTTGGAACTTTTGAAGTGTTGTATTGTCACAAGTTGAACTAATAATTAATGATACCCCACAATAAGATAGATGCAAGGAAGTTAATTTTTTGAGCTTAACAAACTTGTCAAACTCCACTTTGCCAATAAAGTTGTTCTTGGAAAGATCAAGAACTTCAAGATTCTCAAGGTTAAAGATTGAGTTTGGGATTTGGCCTGTAAGGTGATTGTCAGCAAGGTCCAAGATAGATAATTTTGTGAGGTTCATAAGCCCAAAAGGGATTTGGCCACTAATAAAATTATAATATAGAAAAAGGTAAGTCAACTGGGTTAGTTTTGCAAGCTGAAAAGGGATTGGACCAGTCAATTCATTTTGGGCCAGGTGTACATAAGAAAGTTGGATGAGGTTTCCAATGGAAGATGGAATGTCGCCCTTGAAAGTGTTATACGAAAGGTCTAGATAATTTAGATGCATGAGGTTGCCAAGTGAAGATGGAATGAACCCAGAGAAGTTGCAATGATAAAGATCAATTTTATTCAAAGAGCCAAGGTTTCTTATTGAAGCAGGTAGCTTACCTGAGAAACTTGTGTATGAGAGGATCATTTCCTCAAGGGGACTACTCCGTTGAAAGTCAGGCAGATAACTTGTGAGACCTTCATTGAATTGCACATCAAGAACTCGTAAATTTGGAAGCTTAAAAATGCCTTCTGGAAATTCCCCATGCAATTTGCAGTCACGGAGACAAAGGGACCTTAAAGAAGACAAATTTGCCAAGATATTAGGCACAATGGAGATTATGCTCACCCGACTCAAATCAAGCTTTTCTAGGCGGGTTAAATTTCCAATTAGACATCCTAGACTTGGCTTCTTGATTTCCAAACGGTTGGAAGAAAGATCGAGGGATGACATTTGGGACAATTGTGAAAATTCTAATGGGATTTGACTAGAAAAAGAAGAATTAGAGAGATTGAGATATGTTAGTCTGGATAGATTGGAAATTGTGGATGGAATTTGAGAGTGGTTAAAATGATTGTCAGCAAGATTAAGCCTTTGGAGATGAACAAGATTGAAAAGACTGCTGCTAGAGTTAATAGAACCGTAGAGATGGCTGCTATGGAGGTCAAGACCAATGACATGGCCATTGAACTCATCACACTCTACCCCATCCCATGAGCAGCAGTCATTATTGTTTCCTTCTAATGTCCAGGATGAAACCTTGGGATAAGCCAATGGATCAATGGAAGCAGTTTTGTCGATGACAAAGCTTTCCTTAAATTGCAACAAGCAAGACCTTTCGTGACCATGGCAAAGAGGCTGCACGGAGAAAAATGAGCGAGTGGCTATGTGATGAAACATTGAGAGGAAAGAAAGTAAGTACACAAATTTCAAACGATACAAAGAGAACGCCATAGCTTTTGTCTAAATTAACCATGTTTTTCGCTCTTATATAAGCAAGGAATGCAAAAAAGTACCGAACCCATTAATCGTAAAAAAAAAAAAAGGTACCAAACCTATTATCTCAACAAATAAAAAAATAGAGAAACTTTAATACAATCCGATTGGTTGCCTTCCCACTTCTTTAACTCAGTGGGCGTAATATTTTTTTGATTTTTTATTGATAAAAATCGTGGACATACTAAATGCATTGTCAATTTCTGTGTTCATCGGTAAGTTTCCACCGCTTCTTCTTGTTCCCCGGTTTAATACTTTATAGTTTAAACCACGTATTTCAATGCTATGGCCCATAGTCCAGGTCCGTTAGGAAGCAAGCACCAGCGGAAATTATAGGTTAATGGAGTTGCTGATGTGTATTTTTGGTAACAACTTATTTAATTTTTTGTTAAAATATATTTATACCTTGAAAAAAGTGAAAAAAAATATAAAGTTTTAAAAAACTGTACATAAACTATTGTTTATTAAATTTTTTGCCAAAAACTTTATAGTTCAAATGTCACATGTGAGTTTCAATTAACTCAACTGTTAAAATCTCTTATTCAATTGATGTCTTAGTTTAATGGTAAAGTAAAAAAAAAAAAAAAAAAGTCATTTATCAAAGAAATAAGTTAGTACATTTCTTTTTGACATGTTTTTTAATCTTTTGGATTCATAAGTATGATTACTGGGAATCAATTCAACATTTCAACATTCAAACTACGGATGTCAAATTTCAAGGTTAGATTTTATTTTACAATTTTTTACTTTAATTGCTTTTCTCATATAATTTTCTGTTTGGTTCCCTAGAAAAAAATTATGTAATAAATAGAAGTAGGCAGGGATTGGTATGGTAGCCATTCTTGGCTTGTGGGCCTGTCTATCTTAAGCCCTTAAAATTTAAAAGTATTTCCGAAACTATATTAGAGCATTCACAGCAGTGGTTGTAAAATTTTAGCTATTTAGCTACACAAAAAGTCACTTTATCTATTTTACCTACACACATGCTACAGCAGTGGATCTATTTTAGCTTTTAACACAATAAAATAATATAAACATCACAATAAAATAATATACTCACTACAATAAAATAATATATCCCACCAAAATAATATAACCCACCAACAGATGCAGCCACAGCCACAGCCACAACCACAACCACAACCACAACCACCATCAACACCACCATCACAGCAGTCCACAACAGGAAAAAAAAAAAACCCAAATCTCCAATCCTTTTCCTCACAACCACAGCCACAGCCACAACCACAACCACCATCAACACCACCACCACCACCACCAGTCCACAGCAGGAAAAAAAAAAAAAAAAAAAAAAAACCAAATCTCCAATCTTTTTCCTCACAACCACAGCCACAACCACAACCACCATCAACACCACCACCACCACCAGTCCACAGCAGGAAAAAAAAAAAAAAAAAAAAAAAAAACCCAAATCTCCGATCGGCGGCGTGATACAACCATTGGCGGCGTGAAAGAACAATATCCACAGGCAAGCACTCCGATCAGCGGCGAGCTCCATGGGTTTCCCAGTCAGGCACTTCGATCGGCGGCGAGCTTCGTGGGTCGGTGGATCGTGAGAGAGTGAGCTTGAGAATAGAGAGATGGGCGGCAGCGGTGGATCGGAGGCTTGGGAGGCGTGGGCCAGTGGATTGGAGACGTGGATCGTGTGTCGGCGGAGGTTTGGGTCGGCTTGGGCTGGTGATGTTGAGGCCGATGAAGGCGTGGGTCGAAGGGTTGAGGCTTGGGTCGGCTTGGGCTGGTGACGGAGTCACTGAGAGAGGCGAGAGTGACTGAGAGAGAGAGAGGAAGAAAGAAAGAAGAAAGAAGAAAGAAGAAAAAGAAAAAAGAGAAGCCGGAGAGAGAGTGAGAGAAATAGAAATGATTATTTTAATGAGAGAAGAGAGAGAGTGTAATAAAAAAGTTTTTTTTTTTTTTTTACCTTTGAGCTACAATGCACGTCTAAAGATAGATGTGCACTGTAGCTGAGGAGCTAAATCTTTTAGATTTAGCTCCACTGCTGCATGATAGTTTTTGGTAATTGAGAGCTAAAAATATACCAATATAGCTTTTTAGCACCACTACTGTGAATGCTCTAAAGAGGGTAATTAAATTTCTCCGAATATGAGTTTGAAAATTGAAGTAACTAAATGAAACTTGGAGCTCCTGCCATTGTTTCCTCCGATTTTTTACATTTTATTTCTAAAGCACTACAGAAACTTATAGTTTTCTGTTATCTGTGTAATGATAACAACAGACTTTGAAAGATTATCCTGATACAGATTAATCTTTATAGTATTAGTTGCAACTTACATCTGTCTAGGAAGAGAACGTAACATTATTGCTCATAGTCTAGCTAGATATGCTATTAATATTCCAAATTTTTTAGTGTAGATGGAGGATGTTCTACCACAATTTCATTTTGTACTTCAAGCCGATTTAGATGGCTTACGTTAATAAAAGTTCTAGCTTTTCCTTCTCAAAAAAAAAAGGGAAGATTATCAGCCAGTTAGTTGACAGTCTTCAATTATGTTGTTTGATCGATCCAATATTATTGTTCTTAATCATTAATGAATTATGTAAAAAAAAGTGACCCATGCGAATTTACACCTTCCCCCCCCCCCCCCCCTTCAAATTTCATAATTTGGCTCAAATTGTTGAAACAATCCAAGAAAATACTAGTAAATCAATTGGTACGAAAAATCTTCTTTTTTTTTTTTTTTAAATGATACATAAAGACCAAAAAAACAAACACACAAAAAAAAAAAATAAATAATAATAATAATAATAATAATAATAATAAATAAAAAAAACTCTATGAGATGGCCCATTCCCCAGCCCGTGGCCCTCCAAAGGAAAAATCCAAAATTTCCTTCTAAGACATTCCAAAATCCAAATTACCATCAATGTATTAACTTGTGTACAGAAAGCTAGGTAGCAGATTTACTGCCTAGCTTTACTACTTTTGTTGCTTTTGTTTTGAGATACTGTGTGCTATACTGCTATACAATTGTGTTTTAATTTGTGGCTGTTTGCCAATTTTTTTCTTCTTAAAAAAAAAAAAAAAAAAAAAAACTTGTGGCTGTCCAATGTCTTTACATTTTTGTTTATATAACTTTAGTATTGTATTTTTTTGATGGGGTACATGTTGTTTTTTTAGGTAGAAACGGGTCTGTGTTGTTGATTATCTGTTACTGTGTTGTTGCCTATTGCAAAATGATAAGGTTAGTTTAATGTAAATGTCATATATCTATACTACTATTTAAAGGGATTCCTCTGTTATGAACGGACATTTCTTTAATTAAAAAATATTCATATATCCTAGATTTAAGTAGAGACATAACTAAAGAACAATATGATAAAAATATGTCTCTAACACATTACCCAAAAACTAGGACCACTCTCCCAAGATCAACCACTACTTTATCAATAATTAATATAGCCGGGATTGATCCGATGAAGCTAGGACCAAAAAATGAATTTCAAAATATTATTTAAATCATTAGTTTGTGTGTGAGTGTATTCATTTTATGGGATTACTACATTTGTCAATTACAACAAAATTTAGGTGTGTGAAGTAAAATTATTTCACCCGCAAATGCATAACACTAATCACACTTTAAGGTATTTTCGTGATTGAAAAATGTAGTAATCTCAAATTATAATAAATGCAAATCATTAACCTTTATCTAAAAAAATAAAAGAGTCTCTAAGCACATGAGCGCATGCTCAGAGGGAGGCTAGTATTTCTTTAACAAAATATCACAAATAACTAAAAACTCGGACCACCCTCCCAAGATCAGCCACTCAGTTATTCAAAAAACCCACTACACCATAAAATAAAATAAAATAAAACCACTACAATGCGTTTAACCCATCCTCCATATTAAATTCATTTTCGATTTTCACGATTGTGGAAAGGACTTTCAAAGTGTGAAGAGGGATATTGGCGTATTGCTCAAGACACAATGTATGTATTTTTCAATGAATTTAAGTAATAATTAAATTTTACATAAATATTTATGTCTATTCTCTTCGTCATAATTTCTATTTTTCTTGATCAGGGTTGCTTTTGATTTTTTAAAAGTGCATTCACTGTAGAAATAGATACATGATGTCCAAATTCAAAACCCATTTAGAAACGTATATGAAGTATCTCTCAGTTTTACCAGTGGCCCGTGTGCAACACCAAACCACAGTCTCATCGTTGTGGTGTTCCAAGTAGGATTAGGATTAGATTAGACGAAGGGAGTGACCAGTGGCAATATGGTTGGTGGACCTTGCGGTGGCGTAGTGTGGTTGTATCTTGGAACCGATGCAAAAATATTTTTCTGTCGTGGATGTCAATGGTGACACGGCAGTTTGGATAGCAACAGCGACATCGAGACTAAAGAAATCTTGAAGCGCCAGTCAGTGAGTACTAGCGAGTGGTTTGAGGGTGCAAGTCTCACTACAGATTCGTGTACCATTACTCAACAAAAACAAAAATATTTGTGTAACATTCAATTTCATATTTTATAATGCTATATTAGTATTATATATTTGGTATTTTCTTTTTCTTTTTTCCTTTATGTTTGGTTGAGGTTGTTCTTAGTTTTTACTTTTTGAATACTTATCATTTTTGGTGTTTTTTTTTGGGTGCGGGGGGGGATAAACTATTACCTTTGTAAATACTTATTTCCTTTTGGTATAAGTTGTTCTTTATGCTCGTGGTTTGAACTAATGTTTGGTTAAAGTTTTTTTTATGCATGTTCGTGCTATTCTGGGGTGATTGATGAAATCTTGGGGAAATTGTTGTCATTTGAAATTTTGATGACTAGACGAGACATTGGAACAGTGGATTTCAAAACATTATGAGTAGGGTTCATTTCTTTGGGCAGCTATAGCATCTCTTTTCACTACAGGATACATTACAAAGGCCGAAAATGTGATTGAATGGTCTTCGTAGGATTCTTTTGCCCATATATATCACATAGATGTTACTGATGTAATCTAAACTTAAGAAACTACATTTTCTTGCTCAGAAACAATAAGGTGAAATTTACTAAAGTTTTTTTAATGATCTATCACTCAAGTTAGATAATACTAGCCTCTGAGCACGCGCTTAGGCGCATGCTCAGAGGCTCTTCTGCTTTTCTGGGTAAAGGTTAATAATTTGCATCCATTATAATTTAGAATTGAGAGACCAATTGTGCTCACAGGGTAAACTATTGTTGTTTTAGATTTTTTTTTTTTTTTTTCAAAGCTTAGCTTCCATAACCAAACTAACCACACTGAACCAATATGGTGCACCGCACCATGTATAAACTGGTTATTAACCTTTTACAATTGAGTTGCGGTCAAACATAAGGGAAAACCGCACCCTTAGGTGTGGTGTAAACCACCCCCCAACAACCAACCGCACCGCGCATTGTGAACAAGTTTGACTTCTTTAACTTAGTGGGCATACTATTTTTTTTTTTTTTTTATTGACAGAAATAGTGGGCATACCTTTTTTTTTTTATTGACAGAAATAGTGGGCGTACTATTTTTTTTTTTATTGATAGAAATAGTGGGCGTACTAATTGCGTTGCCAATGTCCGTGTTCGCGTTCGTAAATCGTGATCGTGGATACGTTTCCACCGCTGCTTTTCTTTTCTTTCTTTCTTTTCTTTTTTTTTTTTTTTTTTTTTTTTAAAGAAAAGTTTACACCGCTTTTTGTTCCCCGGTTTAATACTTTAATCAAATTTTTTCAATGCCACAGCCTATGGACAAGGTGCGTTAGGAAGCAAAGCATAGCGGCAATTCTTTTTTATTTTTTATTTTTTATTTTATTTATTTATTTATTTATGGGAACCAGTGGAAATTCTTGGTGTATGAAGTTGACGACATACATTCGTGAGTATTGACGTTTCACATTTAGTGTACGTTTGAATTGAAATGAAAAATTAAAATTATTTCACTATTCAACTTATTTTTGTTACTATTCATGGGTCCTACTGCACTTTTTGGCACTATTCTTGAATCTTACTGTACTATTTCAACTAACTTTTACCTTTATCTACAGTACTTTCAGCAATAATTTTTCAATTTCAGTAAAATAAGCGGTATCCAAACACACCCTTAATCAAACTCTTATATCAACTATTGTTTAGGCAAACTATCATTTTTGGTCCTTTCTTCCTAAATCCAATTGTGTCAATTTAGTCAATTTCTAACCAAAAATTTTGTAGTTTAACTTTCATCTATAGGTTTTAGGTAGCTCAACTGATAAAGTTTTATGTAGTCGAATAAGAAATTTGAGGTTATATTCATGACTACACCAAAAACCAATTGATATTTTGGTCTGATAATAAATGGATCTAAAGCAAACGTTATAAGTTAAAACTCAAAAAAGAAATGTCACCTCTTGAAATTTCCAATATAAGCATCTAGAGTCTGGACTCAATTCCCCCATCCCATTGTAATTAACTATCAAAAAACAAAAAGTACATTTCTTGTCAAGAGCCCCAATAATTTCCCCATCCCCATTGTGATATCCCGTACCTCTAATCCTAATGACAAAGTATGCATGCATCATTTCATTAATGATAATAAGGTAATATTTTAAGTAAATGGAAATTTAGAAATAAGAGAGGACACTTAAATGATGTGGAAGGCAAACAAGGGTGTCATTGCAGAAAATTTTAATGAGTAGGGACTTGGAACAATTAGGCAGAAACTTGAGGACCAATTTGCAAATAAAGTCTATTGTATCCAGCCCTTAACACCTCATACTTGCCCTACCTTGACACCCACCATCTTGCTTCATGCCACCCTAATTTCACTATGCATCCCTTATAGCCACCTGCATGCTTGCTCTTTACACCTCCTACTTACCATTTAACCACCTAATTGCTCCTAGTGGTGAGAATTTTCGGCCCATTTCGGCTATACACACAGATGGGAGATAGGAACCTCTGGTTGAAAAATAAATTAAAGAACGAAACATTCAGCTTGAGAGCAAACACAATCTGTCCTAACCTTTACAAATTATAACTTTCGGTTTCATGTAAGTTACAATTTCGTGGTTTGATTACCACTTGGCTTGTCTTACTTTATTACATAATGAAATTCATTCAATGACCAAGTGTTCTTGCTAATACTTTAATTAACTTTTTTTTTAGAGAGTTTCAATTTATGGCGTTCGCTTCTGATGATGCTCTTTATCATTAGACTAAGATACTAATTGGTTTTTGGTGTAGGTAGGGATTGATTCAATCATCAAAGACTTTATCAGTTGAGCTAACTGGAACCTACATACTTTAATTAACTAAGTGGATGGAACTTCAATTTCAAGTACTTTAAAGTAACTTTTGATTTACATAAACTTCATTTCATGAACATGATTTAGAATTGAATTCTAATTCTTGTTAGAGAATTTGTTTATGATTTCTCTTCATGATTTATAACTCATTATAGCCATGGTGTTTGCATTTATTTATGCAATCCTTGAGTTAATTCCATGATTTCTAATTTAATTACTTGTTGTTCCTACTCTAGTTTCACTACTTCGGCATGTAAGTGACAACTTGTACATTGGATGGTTGCTAAGCTTTCTTTTGTAATGTTTATTGTTTCCTAATTATAAGCCCAACAACACAACCTCTTGATATTTAAAATATTGAATGTCCTATGTTGTGAAAAAGAAATCCTTAGCCCCTGAATCATGTTCATGGCTTTCTTGATAGCCCTTGAATAAGATTTATAGCCATTTGATTTAGGTATTACTTGCGTCATCTTGATATGGCCTAAACCATGTTGTAACTAAAAATTTTGTTAAGTTTAATTATTGTTAATTTATACCCTTTGGCAGCACTAAGTGGTGTGTGCACCTTAATCTCAAAGAAATCATTTAAGAACTATCTTGGAAATTGGTTATATTTCGTTGTAATAGTTGTTTTCTGTGTTTGCTTCCCTTAAGCTCTATGGCTGTCCAGCCCTTGAATCTATTTAACTATCTTAATGCAAGTAAGAAACTCAAGTAAAAGGCTCCTTGAGAGTGTCATTTGATTTATGACAAAAGCTTTTTTTTAGTATGATCATCAAGCTTGCTTTGCTAGACAAGTTATAATTCCAAAGGGATTTTTTTTATTTTTTGAGATAAGAGGTATTGTATTTGTATATTAATATTGAAGAAAGTGTACACAAATAAAAGGCCCAGGCATAGCTCAGTCCGAAAACAAAACATGGGAAAAAATGCTTGGGCCACGCCCTGTGCAATCATCAGC